>JAMKQA010012261.1:0-34072 GCA_024699735.1 Posidonia australis
ACATTTTGATGATAACAAATGACTTGTGATTAATTATTAATAATCACTTAAGAAAATATGAAATACTCTAGTATTGAATATGAAAATCATTTACAAAGGTATAATATTCATTTATGCATAATCTTAATGTGAATGGACTGATATGCAAAGATAGAAGATGTTTTTAGCTCATATGCAAATCGGCATACCGAAATTTTTCGGTATACCGAATCAGGGAATATCGGAACATCAATCGGAGCACCGAAATTTAAAGGAATTAAAGCTACAAGAAAAACGGTCGACCGATTATTTTCGGCATACCGTTTCAGGGAATTTCGGTAGATCAAACGGCACACCGAAGATTCAAGGACCTAAGGAGCAAATGATTTTTCGGCAGACCTCCACGTGGGGTGAGAAGCTCTCCACGTGGGGTTAGCATTTGAGGGTCCTATAGGTGGTGGGACTACGGGACAGGTAAACACCTCCACAATGTAGTTGTTCGTGGCATTGCAGACACCATGGTCACTTCTCAGTGGACTAGTTGTGGCTAGTGTTGATTGCTTGGCATTGGGCAGTACGACACGTTGTTTGCTTGTGGTTTTGTTGAGCCTTGGTTCAGGAAATCAAGCTTTGGCCTATGGAAGGTCATGGTGTTACGCTAGTGTGGTGTTGTGTTTTAGAGCAGTGGCTTAGTGATTTTGGCCTAAAGGAGGTTGTGGTGTTACGAGCGTGTGGTGTTGTGTTTTGGAGCAGTGGTTTTTTAGCTTTGGTGTTGTTGCTTGGATCCAGAGGGGATTGTGTTGTGCAGAGCAAGGGTTCTCTAGCTTGTGTTTATGTAACATCTAGAGTTGTACCTAAGATACTATATTTTGATAATGAGAATGTGTATTAGTGTTAGTGCTCTAGAATTTGGTTTCCTCGTGTTTATGGTAATGTGTGTTAGTTTTTTAGTTGTTGTTGTGCTTGGTTCCATGATTTGAGCTCTTAATTTCTCTCTAGTTCTCTGTAGTACGGGTCAAGCAGACCTAGTACGCAGATAGTGTCGGCGAGTATTTTAAGTAGATATAGAGGGTGGATCTACGAGGTGGGGAGAACTAGCTGATAATGGTGGCACAAATTACCAACACATATCCTGAATAGTTGAATGTTAGAAAATAGAAAATGCTGCCTGACACTCCTGCTACTCATTTTCCTCGCCGAATCGTCGCCTGCCACGCTACACCTGTGTCTCCCAACTTGAACAAGCATTTGCGTGGGCATTATAAACCCATGGCCTTCCCTTCATTGATAGTAGAGAGAGGAAGAACAAGAGAGCAGAGAGAGGAGAGCAGAAAGAGCAAAGAGATGCTGAGAGAAGAGAGTGAGGGAAAGAGAGGAGTAGCTGCTGAAGGAGCCGTCATTGCTGCGGAACCATGACTGGAGGCGGAGGACAGTTGCTGGCGGAGTGTGGATGCCAAGAGAGCTCGCCAAAAAAGTTGAAACACCAGTGAACTTCCACTGGTACGCATTTCCCTCCCTTTTAATTTCTAGAATCATGCCTAGGACTATATATTAATGTGGACATTATCATGAAAGCATGAAATCTTGGTTTGCATGCCTATGGTGGTTATCTATGGATTTTGTAGAGAATTATCCATGAATTATTGGGAAATAAAGTTGATTTATGGAAAATGAATGGAAACCATGTTAAATCCATGCCATGGATGAGTTGTGAATTTATTGAAACGTGATTATACATGCCCTGAATGTGTAAGAATAATTTTTGGTGTTTTATGTGAATTTATGGAATCTTCATGGATTTTTCTTGAGAATGGGTTTGGCATGCTCTATTCTGGTTTTTATCTACAAATGGAATAGCACGATTGGAAGGCGGAGACTTCCAGCACGAATCTAGAGCACGACCAAGCCACAAATATCTAGGGCGTATGTAGTAGGCACGAATGATCGACACGAATGGTCGACGCACGTTACAGTACTCAGTGAATAAAATACCTATTTACAGTGGTTTTTTGAGAATAAATGATATTTAATACATGTGAAATGCAAGAAAAACTGGTAAATAATGGATATAGAGATGATGATTTCCTGAAATGAATCTTGAAGTGTGATTTTGAGATAATAAATGGTTTTTATGGATAATGTGATTCTGAAAGAGGCCTTTAAAAGAAAATGCATGTGATTTTAAAGGATTTGTTGAGATTTGTAGGAACCACATATTGGCCGATCGACTGTACCAATGAGGGGTAGTGAGACCTCTGAGTGGTCAAGATGCGCCTCTGGCAGTGGTTGTTGAGTTTTGGTCCGAGAAGTGAGCCTCGTGACTGTTGTGGCACTATAGGACCCAGGGCATGGTAGACCTAGACTACCCTCAGTGCTGGTGTTGGTCGGGTCTGGGGTTGGAGTCCCCAGGTGCTTGGGCACCAGCGGCGTCGTGTGAATGCACCCTGTGTTTGTACCTGTATGGTACGTTACTAGAGGTTGCGGCAAGGGCAGTTGAACTTTTACGTAGGGTGGTTCACTGTGATGGTGCAGTGTGGACAGGGATGGAGCCTCGCCAACTACTTGTGGCCAGGGTGATACGACAGGTTTTGTTGAGACTTTATGTGTATGTGGTTTGAGCTAGAATCAAGCTGTGGTTTGGCTTGTGATTTGAGCCTGATTCGAGCTGAGTTGAGACTTGAGTTTTGGTCTAGTTTCCAGTCATGTGTGACCATGCCAGTTGAGTCACCTGAGTCCTTATGCGTGGAAGCACATGAAGAATCCCGATAAGGCCACGATGAAGATGGTGAATCTATGAAAGGATACTCAACTCGAAAACACCAAACAGAAGAAATAGATAAGAAAAGGAAAATGGAGTCGCCAACTAATCTTTTTAAAATCGAAAAGACGTGGAAAACTGGATGCATAAAAATGCAAGAAAACATTGTAATTGAATGAAATGAATGTGTGCATGCTCTGTGCCTAATGGATGTAACACATTGGTCATGGTGGGTCAGAGAAAGGGTAAGGACTCCTATTACGCATGGAGAAAGTGTTAGGCACCCCCATATGCCTGAGAAATTGGTCTTTCATGGCTAAATGCTTGCTTGTGTAACCAAATGGTCTTGCATGCTTTCTAGGTCTAATGGATGAATGCTACATGCCATGCTGACATAAATGAAGTGAATGGGGCATAAAACCATGCAAACTAATGCTCTACAGTGCTACACGAGTTCTAGACTGAGGCACCAATGTATCGGTCCAAAAGAACATCGTGTAGTAAGCATCATTGCCCTATGGATGGATATATGCTAGAAAATGTTGAGAAAGAATGCAATGTTTTCAAAAGCTGTGCTGATGTAGATAACAAGAGTTAAATATGTAGCATCATGAAAGAAAACCAAGACAGAAAGAAATGAGGTGCTTAGCTTAATCAATTTGTTCTGAATCTGGGAGCCTTGCCACCTCAAATCGTTGCTTAGATTTGCCAGGAAAATTAGTCAGTATGAGCCACTATCTAAAGACACCATTGAGAGTCATCAGCAGAATTACAAAATAGACTGACGACTTCTCATCGCACCAGAGTACAATTTAGATACTCAAATCATGATGCGAATGCACAAGAAGCAAGAAAGGAATCCGATGATCATGCATGGATGTTCAAATGCTAATGCAGATGTGTGATTGATCCCACCCATCCAACCTCACTGGAGTTGGGTTCTTCTGTTAGCCGTGATTGAGAATCCATCCCTCTAGCTCTGATGAAGCTTCCCAATGCTTCCAGAGGTTGGAGACATCAACTAGGTAGATGATCATGCATGTATGATGCAATTATATGGATGTATGCGGGTCACTGTCTTCACTAGACTTCATTGGAAGCCACGAGCCTAGTCGGCCATGTAGGAAGCGTCAAGCTTCGAGCGAACATCCAGGGAGGCTTAGGGAGTCTAGGGAAAGCTTTGGAATGGATTGGAGGGGATCACCACGTGCTTACTGGCGCTCGACCATGTATAACAGTGGAACTCATCACCGACGTTCCAAAGAATGCAATGAATGCATGGATACACATTCAAACAGAGAATTCATACAGAAGACATGCTGGAAATATAATGGCAAGGATGAAAAATGATGTAAATAGATCTCAAGAAAAGGAGCTTACCTGTGGAAGCTTGTCTTCCCTCATGACGGCAGTGGTGACTTCTTTGGTGGATGATGCACCACAGTGTCGGAGGCGGCTGATGAGGGTTTGCTAGAGGTCTGGAAGGGACGAGGAGTGTAGGGATGTGATTGCTTGGTTGCCTCATTGTTTGGACTATTGGATAGGTTGATGGGTGACCTGTCAATTGGGTCGTGTCGTGTACTTATCGTGTTATCGTGTCTACCATCTTTTTACAAATATTTCTTGTATTGTGGAAAAATTATACTTGATTACTAATAATACAATAATTTTAAACATATATAAAATATATTTGTATTCAATTTGGTAATAATATGCTTAATAATCTATTATTATTGTTAAACGTGTATTAACTGGGTTCAATCAGCTCCAATCGTGTTAAATCAGGTAATAATCGTGTCTAATCGTGCCAAAATAAAATTATGTTTATTAACCATAAATCACATAAATATTTCAAAATAATTAAAAGAATTTATAACTAAATTTTATCATGTTATCGTGTTGTGTCGTGTCGTTTTGTGTAATCGTGTCGTGTCAAGAATTGACAGGTCCAGTGCTCGGTGGAGGTTCAAAGGTTAGCGACATTGTTGCTTGGTCGGAGAAGGGAATGTAGCTTGACATAGGGGCTGGAGGTGATGGGGCTGACCTGTGGAGGACGTGTGGATCTAAAGGAGGCTTAGGCAGTGGCTCAGGGACCATAGGATGGAGTTGTGGTTGTGAGTATCAGAATCGACGGTCTAGGTGGCTAGGAAGTGGCTGGAGGTGTGCTGCGATGCTCTTGGACGTGGGGAACACAAGTAGCTGGTTTGAGGCCTTAGCAATTCTGTATTGGCATTAGATGACTAGAATAGTGTGGGAAGATGACCAAAAAATGGATGGGATGGCCAGAACTGGGTTGAGATGGTGCCCTTGGCTTAGGGAGGCATAGGAAACAAGGAGGGTGCCAAGAGGGAGAGCTACATGGGGGTGGAAGTCGTTATATAGGAGTGGGTGTTGAATTCAAGCCATTGATGAATAACCATTTTAAAAGGATGGTTGAGATGAATTCAAAGGGGTTTAATGACCATTGAGGTGTTGGGACAGGGGTATGATGGTCCAAGAATCTCATGGAGCACCCTAAGATCCATGTCAACCAATGAGGGAATGGGAATTGGTGATCCAAGAAGGTGAAAAGACCAGCTTGCCCTTCTGTCAGTTTACATTGAAATAAGGCATTTCTCTAGGTTTTCTCGCCACCTGCATTCACCATTTATGCTCACTAGGAAGACTCGCCAATGGAGTTTGCCATTAGGATTTGTCATAAAGATTCGTTAGTGAGATTCGCCAGACCATTGGCAGACCTTATTGGCTTGAATCTAACCTTGCGTCTTGATCATTAGGCCATCAAATGGGCTTGGGCTTCTAAGGGTGGTGGTTTTACTAAGGTTTAAGGTGGATTGAAGGTTTTGGGTTGGTTTGGAGTGGTTTTGGAATGGTTTTAGTGTGTGAAAAGGGTTTTGGTGTGGGGAAATGTGTTGTTGCCACTAATGCACTCTTCCGGAGAGTTCTGAAGGGGGGTGGCTGCCAAAGTGGGGTGTCTACACTGTGGCTTTGTTATGTTCTGAGATATGGAATGATTTGTGGTTTGGGTTAGATTCTAGATGAGAATTGGCTTCTTGAATTGCATAAAAATGATTTACAAATGTGCATGAGATTTTTAAAGGAAAATGATAAGAAAGTTTTGAAAAGGCATGATTTAAATAAATTTCCAAATTTTGCACTTGGCCTTTTGGTATTTGTGCCTTTTATAGCTATAGGGGATTTTTTTTCCCAATTTTGGTTTTGAGATGCGTACTAGGTAACATTAATGTCACTCTTGCGTGTTTTATCTATGTTTTGTTTTCAGATACATAGTTAAAGGTGCAGTCTTTTACTCTAGTGCGATTCTTGGAGTCACTTAGCCACACACAGGTCTGGTAGTTAAATTTTAATAATTCAATTGTCTTATTTTGATCTAATTAATTTAGTGGATAGTATCTATATAGTTGTGTAGCACTAGGACGTTACAGAGTGGTATCAGAGCTTAGGTTCACTAAGTGTTCTAGTTTAGTAGAGTTCGATTAGTGACTCCTTATGGACTGCACAATGAAAAATATTTGCACTTGATATGTTTGCTAGTTTGTGTGTGTGGCAGCACAAGATGCTGCCTAGAAGACGAGGCAAAGGCAGGACTCCTATAGTGAGTTCTCGTGGAGAAAAGGATAGTGGCTGGGGAGGTATATGATAGGAGTTGAGTCACAAGATACTGGGATTCACCTAGACATTTGGTAGAAATAATACAGATGGGACCAAGGTAGACCCGTGGCTCAAGGAGTTTCATCGACTGAATGCGCCGACTTTTGACGACCATAGCAAGCCAAAAGATTGTGAGGCATGGCTACTAAAGGTTGAGAAGATTCTAGAAAACTTGGAGTGCTCAGCAAGGAAATGGGTCATACTAGCCACCTTTCAGTTCAAGGGTGACACCAATCAGTGGTGGAGAGTGACACGTTGCACGAAATTTCGAAATTCTGACCTACTCATGATCTCTTTGAAGGTGTTCCAGGACATATTCTATGAGAAGTATTTTCTCAAGCACGAGAGGGATCGCCTAGACAAGGAATTTCGGGAATTGAAGTAGGGTGGCATGTTAGTGGCTGAGTATGAGGAGACCTTCACTCGCTTGGAGCAGTTCTCACAGATATTTGATACAGAGAAGTGTAGAGCCAAGAAATTTGTGGAGGGACTGATCCTAGCACTCAAATCCAAGATTCTAGGCTTCTAACCCTCGAACTTGGTGGAGACAATGGAGTTGACAACTTGGTATGAGGGAGACTGCAAGCAATTCCTGGAAGATTACCCTAAAGGGAAAGGAAAGGGAAAGATGTTTACCCTACGTTCGTTTGCTTCTGGGATTTAGAGTTCCGATAGTTCTGGGAGCTTTGGAAAGAAAAGAAAGGAACACTCAGAGTCAATTGTGAGGGGAGGAAGTATTAGGCACAGTCAAGTTGGCTCGAGCAGTAGCTCGGGGGAGAGATGATCTAGCTTTGTTTGTGGCCGTACAAAGCATATAGCTGCATAGTGTTACCATCGACAGTGAAACTAGAAAAGATGACCTACTACAACTATGAAAAGATTGGACATATCTATTGAAACTACCCTGATCCTTCAAAGCCAACTGGAGATACACCTCACTAGCCAACCAAGGGACAAGTATTTTCCATAGCTGCTCTTGTCCTTTTGGGGACATTATTAAGGGTAAGGAGTAGTAGTGTGTTATATATTATGTTCTTTCCCTGTTATGTAATGATGTACTTAGCACTATTCCCTATGATGATGTTGTTGTTGATGGTTATTGTTATGTGATAATTAGGTTCCTTCCTTCTGGCTGACGGAATGGTTAGAGTCCTGTTCGATTCAGGGAGTTCATTTTTGTTTGCCTTTGAGTCATTCACTGCTGAGATTGGAGATAAGCTGGTTAGATTGGCTTTCATCTCGATGTGGTGACCCCATTAGGAGAGCACAACCTAGCATGGAAATATCTACAGTCAGTCAATATGAAGTTGGAAGACCAAGATTCCAGGGCGAGTCTGATAGTTATGGATATGTAGGAATATGACGTAATCTTGGGAATGGATTAGGCAAAATGTCCAAGCCAAGGATGGTGCATGATCTAGGGAGTTAGGTCAGGGGAATAGAAGAAGATTATCTCAGCAATCAAGGCCTACCGCCACCTAATGAGAGGTTGTGGGATATTTGGCAAGTGTGACAGTGTCTTCCTCTTCTACTCTGAGGATGCAGGACATACTTGTGGTTCGGGAGTATCCTGATGTTTTCTCAGTGGACTCGCTTAGGATGCCACCACACAGAGAGGTTGAGTTCCAGATTGATTTGGTGTTGGGATCTAGCTCCATATCGAAGGCCCCTTACAGGATGGCGCCAGCAGAACTAATAGAGCTTAGGAATTAGCTTCAAGAGTTACAAGACGGAGGATTCATCAGATTGAGTGTGTCACCTTGGGGTGCACCAGTGTTGTTCATCAAGAAGAAGGATGGTTTTCTCCGTCTTTGCATAGATTACAAGATGTTGAACTAGATCACCATAAAGAATAAGTACCCTCTACCCAGGATTGATGATTTATTTGATTAGTTGCAGGGAGCCTTAGTCTTTACGAAGATTGACTTGAGATCAGGATATCACTAGCTTTGGATCCGAGAATCTGATGTGCATAAGACAACTTTATGTACTCGATATGGCCACTATGAGTTTCTGGTTATGCCATTCGGGTTGACGAATGCACCAGCTGCTTTTATCGACCTGATGAGCAAAGTATTCAGGCCCTATCTGGATCAGTTTGTAGTGGTATTTGCTAAAGATGTTCTTGTATATTCTCTTAACATTGAGACTCACTAGATGCATTTGAGGATTGTGCTAGTGACCCTGAGATAGCATCAACTCTATGAAAAGTTCTCGAAATGTGAGTATTGGTTGAAAGAGGTCACATTTCTTGGCCATATCATCTCAGGCAAGGGAATCAAAGTAGATGCAGCCAAGGTTGAGGTAGTTAGCAGTTGGGCTAGGCTAAAAATCGTGACAAAGATCAAAAGTTTCTTGGGTTTGGTTGGATATTATAGGAGATTCATATGGGACTTCTCCAAGATTGCAGCACCTTTGACCGGGATAACTCAGACAAAGGTTTTGTTTATTTGTGACTAGCAATGGGAAGAGAGCTTCAATGAATTAAAAACTCATCTGGTCACATCTCTAGTGTTGACTTTACCCTTTGGGAACAGAGGCTTTGCAGTATACAGTGATGCTTAGGACTATAAGTCGGGTTGGGTTGGGTCGGATATAGGATTGACCCTTACCCTTATCCACCCCTTATTAGTGGATGACGGATCGGATCAATATCTATTTAAAAAAAACTTAATTGCTACCCTATCCACTACCCTTTTGGTTAGTGGGTAGCGGTGTGGGTTAACGGGTCATTAAATTATGTTGTAATGATAAGGTATATTTGATCACACATTATTTGTTTTAGGTTATATCTAAAATCTACTAACTTGCTACAGTATGTTAAATATTCCACAATCCAACCAAAAAAGAAAAGAAAAGAAACTTACTTCCATCAACTTTTTTACATGTATAGGATTATGTACAAAGACCAAGCAGATGGATCAGTAGTTAACTAAGTGTTGAGTTGATAATATTTTCTACTTTTTTGTTGAATTGGCCATTTGGGTTGGGAATAGGGAATAGGGATGTATGGCAATATGGTTCAGGGCTGGCTGTAAGGAATAAAGATTTTTTATTTTAGGGTTTGGTTTAACTTTATATATATGTGTGTGTGTGTGTATGTGTGTGTAATAACAGTTATACTTATAGGTTAGAGGGTTAATGGGTGACCCTAAATAATATACCTTTACCCTTATCCACTAAGAAGATGGTGAAGTGGGTAACAGGTTAATGGGTTGATAAAACCCCTACCCTTACCCATTCTTAACGGACTAGGTCAGGTCAAATTTGTGGGTCTACCCTTATTCACTTACAACCCTAGTGATGCTTGTGGGATAGGGCTGGGGTGTGTGTTAATGCAGCATGGGAGAGTGGTGGTGTATACTTCATGCTAGCTAAAGAATCACGAGAGAAACTATCCCACCCATGACTTGGAGATTGCTGTAGTGGTTTTTGCTTTGAAAACTTGGAGACACTACTTGTATGGTGAGCAGTTTAAGGTATTTACAGACTATCAGAGTATGAAATGTATTTTCACTCAGAAGGATCTGAATTTGAGGAAGTGGAGATAGATAGAATACCTCAAGGACTATGACTTCAGCCTGTCCTACCATCCTGGGAAGGCTAATGTAGTCGTTGATGCCTTGAGCAGACACACTCACACTATAGCCAGCATGATGATCAAGGAATGGCATATGCTGGAGAAGTTGGTTGAGTGCAGACCTCAAAGACAACCTCAGGGACCTACTAGTGCTTGGATGGAAAATCTGTCTATTCGCTTGAGATTATTGGAAGCAATTGTGGCTGCTCAGCAAATAGATTCTTTTTTGCAAGAGACTTGAGTGAAGTTGGAGGAAGGTAGAGCACCTCATTTCTCTGTTGGTGTAGATGGAGGACTCAGCTATGATCTGCGCCTATATGTGCCTTAGGTGGAGGAAGTGAAACAAAGGTTGCTAGATGCAGCCCACGGGTCTAGATACATTATTTATCCGAAAAGCACCAAGATGTACAAGGATCTGAAGAGGAATTTTTGGTGACTTGGAATGAAGAGAGAGATTACTGAGCATGTGGTGAGATATGCAACCTACCAAATGGTCAAAATTGAGCACCAAAAGCTTGTAGGAATTCTGCAACCTTTGGATGTTCTAGTCTGGAAATGGGAGTATGTATCGATGGACTTTGTGACAGGCTTACCCAAGACCAGGAGAAAGAATGATGCAATCTGGTAATGTGGATCAACTCACAAAGTTAGCACATTTCTTGCCAATTAGAGTAAATCTTCCATTACCACAATTGACAGAGTTGTACGTAGCTGAGATAGTCTGACTGCATGGGGTTTCGATGTCGATTGTATCTGACAGAGATACCTAGTTTACATGGAGATTCTGGGGGGACGTTGCAGGAGGCCTTTGACACAATATATTGAATTTCAACACAGCCTTTCACACTTAGACAAACGGACAAATAGAAAGGACTATCCAAACATTGGAAGACATGTTGAGGGCCTCCACATTGGACTTTAGGGGGAGCTAGGAAGATCACTTGCCATTGATTGAGTTTGCCAAAAATAACAGTTATCACTCCAACATCGGCATGACACTGTATGAGGCATTGTATGGTAGATCTTATAGGACACTGACCTACTGGAATAAAGTAGACAAGAGACAGCTTGTTGGCTCAGAAATTGTGTAGTAGTACGCTGATAAAGTAGACCGGATTAGAAAGAGACTGGCAGCTACATAGAGCAGGCAAAAAAGTTATGTTGACTTGAGGTGTAGACCTTTGGAATTTGAAGTAGGAGACTTTGTTTTCCTAAAGGTATCACCAACCAAAGGAGTGGCAAGATTTAAGAAGCAGGGAAAGCTGAGTCATTGCTATATTGGACCTTATAGGATTTCCAGAAGGGTCAGAGCGTTGCCTATAGGTTGGATCTACCTCCAGAGCTTTTGGGTGTGCACAGTGTGTTCCATGTATCGATGTTAATAAAGTGTTTGGCTGATGCATCCCAAGTGATTCCAGTTCAGCCATGAGAGCTACAAGAGGATCCCTCCATGGTGGAGGACGTTGTGCGGATACTTGGTAGGAAGGAACAAGTCCTTAGAAACAAAGTTATCCCTCTTGTACTGGTTCAGTGGTAGCACCATGGCACGAGGGAGGCTACTTGGGAGCGAGAGGCGGACATGCAATCCTTGTACGCCCACTTGTTCTACTAGTAGTGAATTTCAAGGATGAAGCTCATTTAAGGGGATCGGATGAAACATCCAGAGTTGTACCTAAGACAGTAATTTGATTATGAGAATGTGTATCAATGTTAGTGCTTTGGAATTTTATTTCCTTGTGTTATGGTAATGTGTGTTAGTGTTTGAGTTGTTGTTGTGCTTGGTTCCATGATTTGAGCTCCTGATTTCTCTCTAGTTCTCTGCAGTAAGGGTCAAGCGGACGCAGTAAGCGGATAGTGTTGGTGTGTATTGTAAGTAGTTATAGAGGGCAGATCTACGAGGTAGGGAGAACTAGTGGATAATGGTTGTGCGAATTACCAGTGTACAGCCTAAACAGTTAAATGTTAGAAAACATGAAACGCTACTTGACACTCCTACCACCCGTTTTCCTCGCTAAATTGTTGCCTACTGCACTACGCCCGCATCTCCCACCTTGACAAAGCATTTGTGTGGGCATTATAAACCCATGTCCTTCCCTTCATTAGGAGCAAAGAGAGGAAGAACAAGAAAGTAGAGAGAGAGGAGAGCGGCAAGAGCAGAGAGCTGGGGAGAGAAGAGAGTGAGGGAAAGAGAGGAGGAGCCGTTGTCGTCGGGGAACTGTGATCGGAGATGGAGGACAGCTGTCGGCAAAGTGTGGACACTGGGAGAGCTCATCGGAAAAGGTGAAACATCGATGAACTTCCACTGGTATGGATTTCCCTCCCTATTAATTTCTAGAATCATGCCTAGGACTGTATATTCATGTGGAGATTATCATGAAAGCATGAAATCTTGGTTTGCATGCCTGTGGTGGTGATCTATGGATTTTTCATAGAATTATCCATGAATTATTGGGAAATAAATTTGATTTATGGAAAATGAATGGGAACCATGTTAAATCCATGCCATGGATGTGTTGTGAATTTATTGAAATGTTATTATACATGCCCTGAATGTGTAAGAATGATTCCTAGTGTTTTCTATGAATTTATGGGATTTTTATGGTTTTTTCTTGAGAATGGGTTGGCATGCTCTATTCTGGTTTTTATCTGCAAATGGAATAGCACGAATGGAAGGTAGAGACTTCTAGTGCGAATCCAGAGCACAGCCAGGCCGTAGATATCTGGGGCGTATGTAGTAGGCACGAACGACTGATGCGAATGGTCGATTCACGTTATAGTACTTAGTGGATAAAATACCTGTTTTCAGTGGTTTTTTTGAGAGTAAACGATATTTAATACATGTGAAATGCATGGAAAATATGTGAATAATGGATATAGAGATGATGATTTCCTGAAATGAATCTTGAAAAGTGATTGTGAGATAATAAATGGCTTTTATGGATAATGTGATTTTGAAAGAGGCTTTTAAAAGAAAATGCATGTGATTTTAAAGGATTTACCGAGATTTGTAGGAAGCACATAGAGGCTGATCGACTGTACCGACGAGGGGTAGTGAGACCTCTGAGTGGTCAAGAAGTGCCACCGACAGTAGTTGCCAAGTTATAGTCCAAGCAGTGAGCTTCATGACTGTTGTGGTATTGTAGGACCCAAGGCATGGTGGACAAGGACTACCCTTAGTGCTGATGCTAGTCGAGTATGGGGTTAGAGTCCCTAGGTGCTCGGGCACTAGGGGCATCATGAGGACGCATCCTGTGCTTACACCTATGTGGTACATTACTAGAGGCTGCAACTGAGGCAGTTGAACTCCTACGCGGGGTGGTTCACCGTAGCAGTGTAGTGTGGACGAGGATGGAGCCTCGCCAACTGCTTGTGCCAGGTTGGTCACCTGTGGCCATGGTGATTTGACAGGTTTTGCTAAGATAGTGTGTGTGTGTGTGTGGTTTGAGCTAAAATCAAACTGTGGTTTGGCTTGTGATTTGAGCCTAATTTGAGTTTAGTTGAGACTTGAGTTTTGGTCTAGTTTCCAGCCGTGGCTTCACTATGTTTTGAGAAATGGAATGATTTGTGGTTTGGGCTAGATTTTAGATGAGAATGGGCTTCTTGAATTGTATGAAAATGATTTACAAATGTGCATGAGATTTTTAAACGAAATTGATAAGAAAGTTTTGAAAAGGCAAGATTTATAAATAAATTTCCTAGTTTTGTGCTTAGCTTTTCAGTGTTTGTGCCTTTTATAGCTATAGGGGATTTTCACCCGATTTTGGTTTTAGGACTTGTACTGGGTGGCATTAATGTCACTCATGTGTGTTTTATTTGTGTTTTGTTTTCAAGTGTGTAGTTGGAGGTGCAGTCTTGCTTTGGTGTGATTCTCGGAGTCACTTAGCCACAAACAGGTTTGGATAGTTAATTTTTAATAATTTTATTACCTTATTTTGATCTAATTAATTTATTCGATAGTATTTGTACTATTGTGTAGAGTTGGGGTATTACAGTTTATGTGGTTGTTGTTTATGTGGTTGTTGTGGGTGTTCTAGATGCTATGGAGAGCATTCGGATTCCATTGGTTGTCTGGTCTACACAGAGAATGTGTGGGATCAAGTTGTGTGGCTTTTGGGCTTGATTTGATAAGAGTGGCCATTTCAAGTGTGCATAAAAGGTTTTAAAAGAGCATGCATGTGATTTTGAAAAGAGAAAATAAAAGAATGGTTTTAAAAGGCATGGTTTTGAGGTTTTGCTGCCTTCCTAATAGTAGTGGACTATCTAAGTTTGGTGTTGCGGTATCCAACTGTGATGCCTGTGCTTGTTTGCTTGTGGCGTAGTTACGCCTACTTCTTCGGTGTGGTGTGCCGAGTTGTTAGGTGGGGTGTGTATTGGGTGACCGTTTTGAGTGGTCACACATGTGTACTTTTGATTTCTGTTTGGACAGGTGCAGGAGTAGGAGCTGTTGGTTGCTAGTGCACATAGGAGGAGTCACGCTGCCACACATTAGGGATTCTGAAGAGTTTGTAGTTTAGTTTATTTCTATTGTTTATTTTTGTAGAGTGTGCTTAGACCTAGCTGTATAATTAGCATAATTGTAATTAAAATAAAAAGATAGAAAAAATGAAAATGTAGTTAGGTTTGAGTGGTAGCGACTTAGGGGTTGTTTCAGGACAATAATGGATTGCCTAGGTTTGGTGTAGTAGCATCCCAGTGTGATGCCCGTGCTTGTTTGCTTGTTACGCTTGCTCCTCAGTGTGGTGTACTGAGTTGTTAGGTTGAGTGTGTGCTGGGTGATCGTTTTAAGTGGTCACTCATGTGTGCATTTGATTTCTATTTGGGCCAGTGTAGGAGTAGGAGCTATTGGTTGCTAGTGCACATAGGAGGAGTCACGCTACCACGCATCAAGGATTCTGATGAGTTTGTAATTTAGTTTATTTCAATTGTTTATTAGACCTAGCTGTATAATTAGCATAATTGTAATTCAAATAAAAAGATAAAAATAAAAATGAAAATGTAGTTAGGTTTGAGTGGTAGTGACTTGGAGGTTGTCATAATTAGAAAAAGGTTTACCTAGGAGCACTAGCCTAGGGATGTTTGGTCAGGTGACTCTGTAGAACTACATGTCATGCATGCCTATACCTCTATTTTATTGATTTTCTTGATTTATGTTGAGGAGTGTCTTCGACTCTAGCTCCAACTTCAGTGTGGATATTGTGCAATGGACCACAAAGAATCTAAAGAGTGACGGTCTACGTTCTCAATTGGAGATGGACGTTGACTCATTGTTGGACGGTTTCTCAGTAGTTGGATTTCTTGAGATCGCTGATTTAGTGGAACTACTTTGACAGGGCAGTGGGAGCTGTGTGTGAAGCTACATTCATTTGTGTGGAGTAGTTTGCTTGGGTTCCTCAACCTCGTAGAGCGTGGTGTTGGTGCTTTCCACTAGTTTGGTGTGGACTGTGAATCGTGTTGCCTGTAGTTGCGGTGGTGGTTGTTTTCTGGGCAAGGCTTAGTACTAGTATGTTGGGTAGGAGACCTTGCGGTGTGTGAGGCCAGGTGAGTTGGATTACCTACAATTGTTCATGTCCACAGTGAGTACTAGTCTGCTTGACATGCTACGACTGTGACAAGGCAGGGCATTGCGGGAGAAGTGCCTTGTTTCCTTTAAGAGGGTTAGGCACCCCACATCAGTTGACTAGAGGATCTGTTTCCCTTTAATGGAGTTAACCACACCCAGTGTTGGGCTATTTGTTGTTTTGTTGTAGAGGAAAGAGTGCAACAGTTGTCTGCCTCTAGTGTGCCCTCCATGGTTGATGCTGCTATTGTTGTCTATTTGTTATTGTTTGCTTTGATTGTTTGTTGTTTGTTGCTTATTGGTTGTTTTTGATCGTTGTCTGTCATTTGTCCTTGGTTGATTGGTTTTGGTGTGGGAGGATGCCTGTTGCTCTGTCCTCCTGTTGTCACATTTGGGTAAAGCATGAGGCTTCCCAGATGTGTGGTTGTTGTTGTCCTTATGGTGAGTGCAGAGGATGCTCTTAGTTCCAAACACTGTGGTCTCTAGGTAACTCGGTGGGTCCCTAGATGGTTGTGGTTGTCTTTGGGTGACTTATTTGTCCCTAAATGTGTGTTGTTGTTCTAGGCGACTCAGTGGGTCCTTAGATGTGTGTTGTTCTTCTATAGGTTTCTCATTTGCTTATGAAATGTCGGCTTTTCAGCCTTTACTCTACGCTCGAGGGAGATATGCCATGCCATGCTATGTGAGTGGTGTCTTATGCTAAATAAGGGTGCAGGGGGTGCAGGGGTGTTGTCCTAATGCTCAGAAGTATCACTCATATATCGGGTCAAGTGTTGATGCAAAGATATTGAAGAAATAGATCAAGGATCTAAATATTTCGAGTGATTTTTCATCCTTGCTTTACTATATGCCAAATGCAGTCTAATATGCATGAAAACGGCTAAAAATAAAGCTGAGTCTTCTTGACATATCAAGGAAGAAAACCAAAAAAAATGCATAAGCAAATCGAAGCAAGAAATCATGCTAGAAAGCAATGCAAAAGTTGCTGTGTGCAACCGAAAACAAATTGATGTGCCTGTTTAGTGCGCCAGACTGGTGCTCCAGTCTAGTGCGCCACCTATGTGCTCCTATGTGGGCCAGAAAGATACGCAAAGCAAATACAAAAGTCCATGCAGTGCAAAGTCACAAATGAATGCATTCCAGAAAATCATGCCATGCAAAATCCTTTGCAAAACTTGAAAATATGCTTTAAAAGTGAAAGGAATGTAAGTGTAATGACTTGTGGATCTTGAGCTCAAGGGCTGGTAGCCTCACACAAGATCCCACCCTATTCATGCTAAAATGTATGCAAGAAGGTTCAGACATGTCTCTGGATCATGGGCTGATGCACAAGGTTCTCCATATTGGAGTAGAGGCAAACAGCCTACCAGATTTTAGCCATGGGCTGAACATTCAAAGGGGAAAATAACTAAGAAACCACTATTATTTAGGGCTGAAAACAAGCATGCAAAATCATGAGATGTCAGAAAACCAGCAACAAAAGAATCAGACGCAAAGTCATCGGAACACTATGCAAACAGGGATGCAAAAGTGAGTGTTTTGCTCTCTGACTAGTCTGGTGCACCTGCATCGTGCACCAGAGTGGTGCTCTGGGTTGGTGCGCCACTCTAGTGCTCCAGATTGGTGCTCTCCAGAAAATCTAGATCAGACTGCAATCTGACCCAAAATCTGATCTAGAATGGAGGTGGGTGATTCTTATTAATGCAGATCAGTCTATGCAGATGATAAAAACTGAAACATGATGAGATGCAAATGAGCAAAGCAAACTTATTATGATGTGATTCAGAAACATGATAAATCATAGTTTCATGGCTGAAAAAATACTTGCATAAGATTCTAAAAATGAAACAGAACATGAACTTTAACAATCGTATGCGAAGAATGAAACATGAAAACTTGGTTCGCTACATATCTATTAGCATGCATGTTCATGAATCGTGCACTCTTATGCAAAAGAAAAGAAAAGAAAAGAAACAACTCAAAGGAAGTAACAAGGTGCAAATTTCATGCTAGAAGTAAGAAGCATGCTAGCAAACATGGTATAGATTTGCATGTAGAACATCTTGCAAAGGAAACTAACAATCTCGTCATGGAACTCTCATGTAAACAGTAAAAAATCAGATCATATATGAAGTCTAAAGCATGCTTTATCTTGATGCTATGGCTGAGATTTAAAGGAGAAGGAAAATAAAAGAGGACCTACCTCTCAAGGCGTTCCTTCTTGAAATATCAAAGATAGAGGGATCCTCGTTGCTTTGGAAGGGCCAAAGATGCTTTGGAATGCAAGGGAATACTCCAAAAAATGAGAATAGGCTGTTGGAAAGAGTATATAGCTTGCCCAAGATGTTTGCTCAGATCAGGATTGCTGAAATCAAGGTTTCTAACCTCTTCTAATGGTTGCCTATAGGGGACCTTATATAGGATTTTCTAAGGGTAACTCCTAGAGGATGCAAGAAGCCTTGTAAACGAAAAGCCTAGGAAGATTCCAAGGCATATTCGTTGGTGGAGGTAACAACCATGGGAGGTGGAAAGCTAGCAGCCAGCAGTCTGAGAAATGGCTGCACGCCAGCTTGGTGCACCAGGTACGTGCGCTAGGTAGGTGTGCCAGCCTAGTGCTCCAGCTAGGTGTGCCACTGTAGTACTCCTGCTCAATGCTCCAAATAGGTTCTCCACATTGGTGCTCCAGCTAGGTGCTCTCCCCTACTTGTCTGGAATTCTAATTGGGCTCTGCTATGGGCTTGTGGTTGGCTTAGCTAATGGGATTCAAAAAGTGGTTGGGTTAGCCACATCCAAAGCAACATCTGGAAAGCTCATCTATGAGTCACCTCAAAATCGGAGTGTCTACAGATGCCCCTCCCTGAGCGAGGTTGAGGGACGAAAGGAACCAAGACCGATGCTAAGGGTTGACAAGATACCCCCATTATGAGGTTATAGAAGGATGGTGTTTGTTGTAGGCAGTAAGTCACTTATCCGGCGGATGCACCGAAAGTCATGACTTGTCGCCAAATGCAAATGCGAATGCATGCGATTGCTGACCTAAATGCTGGGGATGTGATACTAATGCGAAAATAAATGCAAGAGCCGATCTTGAAAGTCGATGCAAAATTGATGTAAATGCAAAGTAGGTGCCTGAAAGCGATGCAATGCTAGTGCTAGTGTTAAAGAAATATGGCAAAAACAAAGAAATCCTGCACACAGAGGGAGCCACTGGCAGGAAAATGATAAGTTGTCGGGCTCATCTGTCGGATTATTAAGGGTATCAACCTGAGGAGGCTGGATATGACAAGTCAAACAAGTCTTGTCATCCCGATCGCTAGACAGTATGATGGTTGTCAACCGAGTAGTTGGGGATACCAGCCCAAGGGAAGAGGGGCATGACAAACATACCATTTGTCAGGCAAAAAATGCGTTGTTTGCATGGACCAAGGGTAAACAAAGAGATTTCGTGCCTGCGAAAAATCGAAAGAGAAGAGAGAAAAAAGGACCTTGATCGCCCGATCTGAGGGTCAAACAATGGGATTCCACGCCCGTGAAGACCCAGAAGAGGAAGGATAAGGACCTTGACCGCCCGGTCAAAAGGTGAAGCAGCTGGATTTCCTGCCCAGGGAAATCTGAGAAAAGGGCTAGGACCTTGACCATCTGGTCAAAAGGTCAAGCCGCGGGATTTCTTGCCCAAGGAAATCCAAGAGAAGGCCTAAGACCATGACCATCTGGTCAAAAGGTCAAGTCGCGAGATTTCCTGCCCAAGGAAATCAGAGAGAAGGGCTAAGACCCTGAACATATGGTCAAAAGGTCAAGCCGCAGGATTTCCTGCCCGAGGAAATCCGAGAGAAGCCAAAGACTTCGACCGCCCGATCAAAATCAACAAGCTGAATTTTCACACCTGCGAAAATCTAGGTGAGGCACATGACATTGACTGCCCAGTCAAAGTCAACAAGCTGCATTCCACGCCCGCGAAAAATCCAAAAGGGGCAAACGACGTTGACCGCCTAGTCAAAGTCAACAAGCTGGACTTTGCACCCGTGAAAATCCAAAAGAGGCAAATGACGTTGACCGCTCGGTCAAAGTCAACAAGTTGGACTTCGTGCCCGCGAAAATCCAAAAGGGGCAAATGACGTTAACCGCCCGGTCAAAGTTAACAAGCTAGACTTCACGCCTGCAAAAATCTAAAAGGGGCAATTGACGTTGACCGCCTGGTCAAAGTCAACAAGCTCGACTTCGCGCCCGCGAAAATCCAAAAGGGGCAAATGACGCTGATCGCCCGGTCAAAGTCAACAAGCTAGAGTTCGCGCCTGCAAAAATCAAAAAGGGGCAAATGACGTTGACTGCCTGGTCAAAGTCAACAAGTTGGACTTCGCGCCCGCGAAAATCCAAATGGAAGGTGTAGAAGGATCTCGTCCGCTCGGAAGGAGAACCTAAAAACCAAAACGATGATCCCTGGATTGTCCCCTAGGAAGGAAACGACAAAGGTCCTCTGAAGGACAGAACTATAAATATGCTGACTACTGATGCTGTGGTGTAGAAACTGGCACTCCTCCTTCTAATATGAAGTTCTTAGGGACAAGCAGGTGAAGTTCTACTGCATGAAGAAGTCGGCCTATTTCGTCCTAGGGCGCGTGCAACATCAATTTTTGAATGAGTTCTGCATTCCTGCCCTTCCTCCTTCTGATATGGACTGCCCGGCTTCGACTCGTTCAGTTGCCAGAAGCCGGCATGCAGCAGCTATGGCTTCCCAGGATAGACATGTCCTTCGGGAGGTCAACTACACAGATTATCTGGCTTGGTACAGGCGTGTCGGGAAGCCGTACCTATTTGAGGAGGCAGTACGGGACAGCCAGCGTGGGATGTGGTATGCCTCCGACTGGGCCAAGGTACTTGATTGCAATCTTTGCTTAATACTTCAGGCATATGATCTATATAAATCTGATATTTGTCATAATCCACAGGGCTTTGAAGAACAATTTGGCGCCTTCTATGCCGATATCCACTGGAAGAGGGTAAGACTTTTACTTTGTAAATTGCTATTTTCAGCTCAAAACATGCCTAACATATCTGTTACTTTGCAGGAACTACGCTGGCGTAATATCATCTGGGTATGCCTCTTTTCCTGTCTTTGTTACTTTTCTTTAATTCTAATTACTAACACAAATTTTGATATTACAGCAGGACTTCCCAGCCCAAGAGGTGAATGTAGCCAGCAGCGAGGAATTCACCATGGAGGCATTTGAGGAGGACCGCTCAGATACTGAGGTTATCCAGTGGGTTCAGGATTCTGCTCCCCGTTCCCAAGCTGCTGTAGCTGCCCAATGGTCACGACGGATCACTCGTCGAGGCGCCCATCTCTTGGCCGAATACTTCCAAAAGGCATCATCTGACGAGGAGGAATCAAACGAGGAGTAGCTTTTCTGTATTTGTAGTTATTCCCAAGCCTTGTATTGATATTGGATCATTGTAAACATACTTAAGAATGCTTAGAAATGACAAATTTCAAATTTTGGAATGTGCCTCACTCTTGGGGTGTTGCTTGTGTATGCTTTCTGTGCAAGAAATGGCGTCTATTTGGCGAGGTTCCAATTTCAGGGGAGGTGCTGCTAAAATTTGCAACTTTTTCCATACGCCAACTAGGTGCGCCGCTGAGGTGCGCCACTTATGGGCGCCACCTATGTGCTCCTCCAAAAATGGCGGGTTTACTTTCTTTTTTGCTGACCCCCTTTTATTTTCCCTATATAATCTCACATTCAGCGAGACGTGCCGTCGTCTTTTCTAAAAAAACAGCGTTGGATCCTTGCTTCTAGCTCTCTTCTAGATCTTTTTTGAGCACCGGCTGCGCATCACAATGATATGTTCTTCTGTATATGTGTTTCCGGCTGTTTTCCTGTTGGCCTCTTTGTGCTTTGCTGTAGATTTTGCATTTTGTAATATTATCCCGGTTCTATGACAAAATATCTTGAACATGCCTCTTGATTCTGCATGTACTTTTATATTATATTATGTTGGATTGTTATGTTTGCCCCATATTTATGACATGTTTTGCCTTTTTACTGCCATATCTGGCCCAAATCTATGTCTGCAGAGTTATCCTACCATGGTGACACCAAAACATTGCTCAGATGCTCTGCGAGGTTGGATTGACGCTTTGACAGCTACTGACCACGAACAACTGCGGATCTGGGGCATATCCTCCTCACTTTTAAGTATAGCTAAAGTGGAGGTTAATTGGCATATGTTATGCGTAGTGGCTCGATTCTGGAAACCGGCCTTGCATGTTTTCCACTTTGGGCAGATAGAGATGACTCTGACTTTGGAGGAGGTCAGACGAATTTGCGGCCTATCACCATTCATGTCCCCTCCTATCTTCACTTGCCACGACAACTATGTTCATGTTGTGAGCCGACTTACGGGCGTGGCCAGAAGCATTTGTGAAGAGAAACTTATCTGCAGGGATGGATCAACTACTATGGTGCACCAGGATTATTTTGATGCAATTATCAATGCCCGCTCTTCTTTAGGCATCCTGTGGCTTCATAGCTTTGTGCTGCGCTTCCTCGGGGAGCTTATCGTTAGCCATGGCTGGACGACTATGGCATCGAGGTGGCAGGAATAGCCTGGGCGATAGTTGTTCGCCAGATTGATCTGGCTCCTGTTCTCCTTGCGGAAACCTATGTCGGTTTGGATCGGGCATTGAAGCGCTCCCGCCATTTCCATGGATGTGGTGCCTTGGTTCAGGTAAGCAAACCATTTTGTTTCAATACTCTGCTGTGCTCCTTTTAACCATGCAATCCATTTTGCTAGGTTTGGTTTGCTGCTCATATGGGAGTGAAGATTCTACACCCTCGACCTTCTGCCTTTGAAGCTTATAGCCGCACTCACCATTCGAGGACACTTCCAGGTGTGCATGAGCTGTGCAGCGGACTGTAGAATCTTGCTGAGGATACCGTAACATGGTGCATTATATCCTCGGCGTCGAGAACCTTTACTGCCTTTTTCAATGCCAGGGACATGCGGCTCGTGGTTCTTCCTGGATTTACGGGAGGTGTGGAGTATCACCCTGTGTGAGTCCTTCGCTAGTTCGACTTCTTCTAGGATTCTATTGAGCAAAGTCCGTGTCCTGACCATTACTAGAGGTATATTGTCGGTTCGAATGCGAAAACTTCAAAATTGGCCTGCAAGACGTGTGCTGGCATCAAATCCTCTGATCTTGCCATTACGGAGGGCTCCGGTTGCACAGTGGAGTACGAAGCCGAAATAAGGGAGACATGGCCCATAAGCGAGATTCCGCCCAGTGGTACCTGTTACACAGGGGCTAGCAGCTCAAAGAAGCCGAGGGTTGATTAGCAATGTCTGTATCAGTGATGGACTATAATAAGAATTGCTTGCATTTATGTCATCTTGACTTGCTTGTATTTGTTCATGTATTTCAAAAAAAGAGCTTTCAATCTTAACTGGCATGCCCCTGGTCATAGATTCTTCCAATTAAAGAAGTGACTATCATGCCCTTGGTCAAACGCCTATTTGCCCATATTACGACTCAAAAGGCAGTTGGTATACCCCTAGTCAGAATACGACCAAATGCCTTGCAAAGTGATTCAAAATATGCTTGACTTAAAATGCTGAATGTTGTGCAAAAAGTGCAATGCAGAGAGAGGATTAATTAATATTGGTGCCCTCAACGTCAAGGGAGCCTGTTTTGCCTGTTGTAAGAGGTGACACTGTCCTTGACTCATGTGGCACTAACCTAGACACTTAGGTTTATTTGTGGCTCTCCTTTAGATATTATGGACTTCATGCCAAATTCTTGGGGCCCTACATCTGCTCTTTTAAGGACTCATATTTCATTTTCTCCCTCAAAGGCATGCTGACTTACCCTATCCCGGCTTGGTGGTAATAAACACCTATGCTGAGGGGTGGCTGCTCTTTCTGCTTGATAAAATGGGGTGGCTAGTCCCTTTAAACCTGGCGTCTTGGTAGGTGTATGCTTCAACTCCTCTCCAAGTTATGTGGTAGGGATGGGGTCGTCCTACATGCCTCACTCTGTGGAGCTAGCTTCTGTCTGCAACTTCTATCTTCTTATTTCTTTTATGCTCCAAAGTTTATGTTGTTTCGTTTTTTTTTGCTTGCATTCTCTCTAGGCCTATCATTTTTTACTCCCTCTGGAGATATAGGTCCCGTGGGGATTTGTACATTTTGTCCATTTCTCTAAATAATCTCTCTCTCACACCCTAAGTTTCTAGGGTAGTAACACAGGAGGACTGGACATGTCTTACGCAGGTAGGCTTCCGATTTTCCTCATCGGGCAATGATGATGCTGTGCAAAAAGCGTAGGAGATTATTCATGTTATGCTAGGATGCAATAATCTAAAATATTAGTAGGCGAAAAGAAGAAACATGAAAATGCATGGCTCACGGTGCAAGGCAAAGGATTGACTAGGAGTCACTGATAGTACTTCTTTAAGTAGGAGGCATTGATGGGCTCTGACTGCTCTCTATGGTCCATGCCCTTAAGAATGATTGCACCCCCAAATAGGGCCTCCTTAACCACAAAAGGTCCACACCAGTTAGGCCTAAATT
The DNA here is from genome assembly GCA_024699735.1 of Posidonia australis. Classification (NCBI taxonomy): domain Eukaryota; kingdom Viridiplantae; phylum Streptophyta; class Magnoliopsida; order Alismatales; family Posidoniaceae; genus Posidonia; species Posidonia australis. The sequence goes on from JAMKQA010012261.1 coordinate 24,115, forward strand.
TTCCCCGTGCATCGAGCAAATGAATGGCACACAAAACCAAGTCTCCTGGTTCAAAGCTTCTGGGTAGGACTTTCTTTTGATCTGTTCGAGCCATTCTCTTCTGGTAGCATTGAGCATGATGCAGAGCTTGTAATCTGTGTTCATCAATCAAATCAAGCTGAACATAGCGATCTTGTATCCACTCCGCCTCTTCTAATTCTTCCTCCTTCAAGATTCTTAATGAGGGAATCTTGATTTCAAAGGGAAGGATCGCCTCCATGCCATACACCAAAGAGTAAGGTGTTGCTCCTGTTGACGTTTGAATGGAGGTCCTGTAGGCCCATAATGCATAGGACAGCTTCTCATGCCAATCTTTATGAGTCTCGGCCATCTTTTTCAAGATTTTCACCAGATTCTTATTAGTCGACTCTACTGCCCCATTCATCTGTGGTCGATAGGGGGAGGATCTGTGATGCCTAATCTTGTAATTCTGGAGGAAATCCTCAACTCTCTTTGCTATGAAATTAGTTCTGTTGTCTGAAATGATAGCAAATGGAACCCCATATCTGGCGACAATATTATTCTTGATGAATTTTTCTGTAATGGCTGTTGTGACTGTCTTGTATGATGCCGCCTCGACCCATTTTGTGAAATAATCGATGGCCACAAGAATATAACGGTGCCCATTTGATGTAGCAGGATGAATGGCCCCGATAACATCAATTCCCCATGTAGAAAATGGCCAAGGCGATGACATGCTATGTAATTGTTATGGGGGAGCATGTATAAAATTGCCGTGTATCTGGCAGTTATGGCATCTTTTGAAAAACTGGTAGCAGTTTGTTTCCATTGTGGACCAGAAATACCCCTGCAACATAATTTTCTTGGCTAGAAGAACCCCATTCATATGTGGGCCACAGGTGCCAGCGTGGACTTTCAACATTAGCATATCCGCCTCTTTTTTGTCTATGCATCTGAGAAGCATCTGGTTATAAGACCTTCTATATAGCTGCCCGGCCCTGAGCACATATTTGGATGCTAACTGTGTCAAGGTTTTCTTATTTGATGTAGAAATTCCTGGAGGGAAACTGCCAGACTCCAGAAAATCTCTAACATCACTATACCAAGCCAGTTCAGCAGATGATGGCGCCTCTTGGATATGCATACAATGTGCTGGCTGTTCAATGCATGTGACCGAAATATCTATAGCCCGTGCCTCTGGGAGTGATAACCATGATGCCAGAGTTGCCAGAGCGTCTGCATACGCATTCTTAGCTCGTTTCATGAAGGAAAATTTGACATCTTCAAACTCTTCTGTCAATTTCAGCAAATGTTCATGATATAGTATGAGCTTCTGGTCTTTTGTCTTCCAGTCACCTTTGACTTGTGAAATAACCAGCATTGCGTCACCAAATACGTGGAGTTCTCGGGCGCCTTGGTCCTTTGCTACTTGTAAGACTAAAATATAGGCCTCATATTCAGCTTCATTATTGGTGCATTCAAATATCAGCTTCCTTGCAAAGGGAATAAGCTGCCCTTGTGGCGTTGCTAGAACTGCACTGATGCCTCTTCCTCGTTTATTGACTGCACCATCGAAGTACAGACACCATTGATGCTCATTCTGAAGTCCTTCTAGTTCCTCCTCGCCCATTGCAAATAATATATCTTCATCTGGGAACTGAGTCTGCAATGGCTGATATTCTGGCAAAGGTAAGTCAACCAAGTGATCTTCCATGGCTTGTCCCTTCATGGACTTTTGTGTGAGAAAAGTGATATCATATTGGGATAACATCACCTGCCATTTGACACATCTGCCCACCAAAGCTGGCTTCTGGAATAGATATTTGATAGGATCATGCCGACACAACAACAATACTGGATATGCCATCATATAATGCCAGAGGCGCTGCGTGGCCGACACCAGAGATAAGCAGACTTTCTCTATTGGGCTGTATTTAACCTCGTAGTCATTGAATTTTTTGCTGAGGTAGTAGATAGCCTTCTCTTTGCGCCCAGATTCATCATGCTGACCCAGAATTGCTCCCATGGAATGTTGTGTTGTCGAGAGATATAATAGCAGAGGGCGTCCTAGCGTAGGGGGAACTTAAATTGGAGGCTTTACTAGAAGCTGCTTGATTTTATCAAAGGCCGCTTGACATTCATCATTCCAGCAAGTCTGGGCATTCTTCCTCAGTAGCTTGAATATGGGTTCACATATCGGCGTAAGCTGTGCAATGAACCTGCTGATATATTGTAGCCGGCCTAATAAACCACGAATCTCTTTTTCGGTGGTTGGGGGAGGCATGTCAACAATGGCTCTGGCTTTGTGAGGGTCCACTTCAATTCCCCTCTGACTGATGATATAACCCAGTAACTTTCCATAGGATACCCCAAATACACATTTGTTGGGGTTCAAGCGGAGCTTATACTTTCGCAGGCACTCAAACAACATTCTCAAGCAGGAGAGATGGTCCTCAGGCTCTTTAGATTTAGTAATCATGTCATCCACATATACTTCAACCTCTTGATGCATAAGATCGTGGAATAAAGCTATCATGGCCCTTTGGTATGTTGCACCTGCATTCTTCAACCCAAATGGCATTACTCTGTAACAAAAGACTCCCCATGGAGTGATGAAAGATGTCTTCTCCATATCTTATTCAGCCATTCTGATTTGGTTGTATCTAGAAAACCCGTCCATAAAAGACAACATCTTATGCCCTGTAGTGTTGTCTACCAAAATGTCAATGTGAGGGAGCGAGAAATCATCTTTGGGGCTTGCTTTGTTAAGATCTCGATAATCGATGCACATGCAAACCCGTCCATCCTTTTTCGACACTGGCACCACATTAGCGAGCCATTCAGGATACAACACGACCTTGAGGAAGTTGACTTTGTGTTGTTTCATAATCTCCTCTTTAAGCTTTAAAAGCCATTGGGGGTGCCATCTACAGAGCTTCTGCTTGATTGGATTTGAATTTGGTATAAGTGGCAATGTATGAACTACCACTTCAATATCTAGTCCCACCATGTCATCATAGCTCCATGCAAAGACATCTACATATTCCTTCAGGAAAGCTATAAACTCCGCCTTTGCTTGCGGTGATAAATTGGCACTGATGCGTGTTTCTTTAATTTCATCCGCCGTGTCGATATTGATAAGCTCCGTTTCCTCCTCTACGTGAAGATTTGGACCTTCTGGATCATTATCATAGAAGGGGGTTTGTGATGGCTCATCTTCATAATTTGCTCCATGGACCTCATCTTCCTCTTCATTAGCAATTAGCTCTGACAGGATTTCTTTTTCAAACGTCGGGTCTGTAATGTCAACTGAGAAGACCTCTTCTGATTCTGCGCCCTGATGGTGTTTAAAGACTGTCATAGTGACCTTCGTGCTCTTGTATCAGCATTGTGCTACTTCTTCTGCTTCCTTGTCTGGATGATCCGAGGAACTGGGAGTCCATGCCTCTGATGTTGATGCCTCCTTATTTTTGTTTTTGGATTTTGACTTTTTGATTTTTTTTTGGTATTTTCTCTTTTTTCTGTTAGCTGTACAAAATTTTGCTTGCTGGCGGCTGCTTTGCTATAGATTGGTGAGACTACTGTCACCTGTCCTACTCATGCTTGATTCAAGGATTTGATCCTCACCCTCCAGGTGAGGCTTATACTGCCAATACCAGCTAGACCTGCCTCCCGGCTGACAGGAGATTAACTCCAATGATCTAGCATCCCTTCTGTCTGTCTCGTGCAGGACCATAACTGAAACTTGGTCCTAGGGTGGTATTGGTGCTTCTGATGATGCTGATGTGGCGACTTCTTTGCCTTTCCTCCTGCGATCATGCTCTGCTATGTCTTTTGCAAGCACATACAGCTGCTCTTGAAACAAGAGATCCAAATCCCCGATGTCATCATCCGAGTCTATTTCTTGGGCCACTATTTGGACTGTTGACTGCTCTGTCTGCTTGATCTCCTGTTCTGTACCCTGCTACTCTAGCCGACTGCTGTCTTGATATGAATCCTCTAGGTAGACCCAAGCTGATGGTGCTGACATTGAATATGAACTGTGGTTCGGATCCATGACGCCTGCGCTAATAAAGTTGGATAAATCTCGTGGAATAATCATCTTGGAAACCTTACCATGGCGTTGCGATCTCTTCCTCTGGCAGCATCGCTCATAACCCAAACCGTCTCGCTCAAACCATTCTTCAGCCTCAATCGGCTCGGCGATTCCTTGGCCATAAAGCCCCAGAGGCGATCCTTTCTCGTATCCCCATTTGCGACATAGGTTGTCGACCATCAAACGAGGGTTGCCAGAAGTGGCCAAATGGCCGGCAAGCTCTAAGGGTGGAATAAAATTAACCGGCTCAAACCGGTTAACCCAATAAAGGACATCGGAAGGCTTAGGCTCGAAATGAATGGTCTGAGGGGCTAGAGCAGAGACAGATTCAACCCTCTCCATGTCTTCTGCCAAGACAACAACGATATTGTCATCCTAGCAGACTTAATCATATGGTGGAGGGTTGAAGGAATGATTTGATGCTTGTGAAGCCAAGGGCGTTCAAGCAATAGATTGAAAGAGGGTTCGATATCTACGACGTAGAACTCTACGTCGAAGCGAGCAGGGCCTATAGTCAGGGGAATGATCAGGACTCCAAACGCATCATAATGCGTACTATCAAAAGCTGTCATCCCTTTCACAGCTGGTGTAATGTCCTCGGACTTGAATCTGATTGCACTTGCTATGCGCAAGGGGTAGACATTTAGGCCTGCTCCATTGTCAACCAATGTGAGGGGGATACGGAAGCTTCGATATTGCGTAATGATGAACAAGGGGGAATTATGGTTGGTGCCGGAAGGAGGTAATTCTAGGCTAGAGAAGGAAATAACCTGAGGTGCCGCTATCATTCCTACCATGCTTTCTAGGGTAGCAGACTCTATAGTTTGGGATACACGGGCTGCCTGAAAAACTCTAAGGAAAGCTTCTCTATGCTAAGCTGATGTATGGATTAGGTCCCAAATGGTAATATCAGCTTTAACCTTCTTAAGCTGGGCAGTGATGTTAGCTGAAGGTTGGCTGCTAGTGGTAGGATTGGATGGTGCTCTTCTAGGCATAAGTGGTTGAGGAGAATGTGCATGGTGTTGGGCAGGGGCTACTGCTACAGGTGCTGGTGACCTAGATGGCTGGGCTTGTAACTGGTTAGGGGTTGGGGGTTTGTATACTCTACCCGATCGTGTCACTTCTGCACACATCCCTGTGGCATAATTGTAAGGAACACCATGCGTGTCATGGGTCAGAGTAACAACAACCGGGGGACGGGCTGCTAATTGTATAGGTGCGGTAGAAGGATATGGGTGAGTAGGGGTGTAAACCTGAGGATGCTGGGAGTATTGGTGAGGGTATCGTTGGGCCTGAGGGTGTGCTGGCTGGCTTGGCCTAGATTGGGGCCAGGCTGCTAAATAGACTGGTGTTGGTGGCTGGGGATATACTACAGGTGGCACCTCAGAGTATTCCAGCTCGACGACAGGACGAATCATAAAAATAGATTCCTCGGAATTATCGAGGAAAGAACGATACGACTGGTGGGGAAAAGGGGACGACTAATGATGAATCAAGTCGGTTGGGCAGATAGGGGAAGAGATAGACTCAGAAGGAGAAGGAGAGAAAGAAGCAGAAGAAACAAAATTGACTCCCGAGGAACCTGGCGCTCCCGAAGATGAATCCTGTGGCAAGGGTTGACTGACTATGCTGGGGAGTACTGGCTGTGCTGGGGCGGCCACTGGAGTGTGTGCTGGGCCGGCTTCCTGGGTATTAATCACTATGACCTTCTGGTCAATCAAATCCTGGACAGCATCCCTGAGTGTCAAACAATTATTCGTCGATTGGTTGGCCACCTGATGAAAATTGCAGAACGCATTGGCATTGTACCAAGCTAGCAGCAGATTAGGTGGAGGGTGCACCTCAGGCAACCTCAGCAGGGATGCGACTTTGGGAAATACCATGCTTAAAGGCTCCACTAAAGGGGTATAGTGGTGCCTGTCACGGTGTTGTCGCTTCGGCTGTTGATGTGCCAACGGTGGGCGCGTCCTAACCGATGGGTTAGGGTATACTGGTGTGGCTGTGGGGGTAATGTGTGATGCATGCTGTGCTCTAGGTGTAGGCGTGGGTGCATAAACTACTAGGCGTTGCGGGGGCGGGCGGACATTTACCGGAGCAGCAGGGGATCTGATATAGGAAACTGTATTTTTGGAGGGATCCCGCCTCCTGGGTGGATTGGTGTTGGGGTTGTTGTTGTTATTGCTGTTGCTAGGGGCACTATGTGAGGCAGTGGCCTGTTTGGCAAATCCTGAGAGTGCTAGAAAACTGTCGCCGCACAGTGAACTCTCAACACGAGCGCTCGCCCGAAGCAGTGCCGAGAAAGTGGTCACAGGTTGGATGCTAAGTAGAGGCCCGATTGCTGGTTGTGCTCCCCGGATTATAATCTCGATGGACTCCTCATCAGAGGGTCTATCTTTGACTTGTGAAGCCAAGGAGTGCCAACGTCAAAGATACTCCCCAAATGTCTCTTGGGGTCTCTGCTTGAGAGCGACTAAGTCCTCTCACTTGGGGACTAAGTCGAGGTTGAAGGAATATTGCTCCAGGAACGCTTGCGTAAGGTCGTCCCAAGTCTTGATGGTGGCCATGTTGAGGGAAGTGAACCACTTCAACGCAGGCCCTGTAAGACTATTTTGGAACAAGTGGATTAACAAACTTTCGTCAGTTTCAAGCTGGGTGAGGTCTCCACAATAGGCTTTGAGGTGGGCAATTGGGCAGCCCCTACCATTGTATTTTTCAAATTCCGGAATATGAAAATTCGGGGGTAGAGTCGCCTCTGGGAAATAACAGAGGTCCCGGAATTGGTAGGACTAGCAGTCCCCACCCTGCACTTGTCACGGAGTGCGCTCCAGATCATTTACTCTCGCGAGGAGAGCATCCGGAGCTACTGCAGCTGTGGATTGTGCAGTAGAGGCGGGTGCTATGTACACTGTATGCGTCGCCCCTAAGGGCTCCTCCGGATCCAGCATTCCGCCGTCTCGTGCCACGACAGGATGGCCAGTGTACCCGCGCATAGGTGCAGTGTGCTGTGGGACAAAGGATGAATCTTGTGTGTGGTAAAAGGGTGAGGACAATGCAATGGGTGGTGCAACAAGTGGTGCAGAGTGTGGGAGCAAGAGCTGTTGGACCGGGATGGTCTCCGGTACAATGCTTACAGGGGGTTGTGCTCCCGCCGGCCAGATAGCAGGGATGTATGCTGTGGTGGGTGCTGTGCTAGTGTAACAAATGGTAATTCCGACACCCCTATCGCTGGAGAGACAATAGATGGCGACGATTGTGGAGTGAGTGCAGTGGGTGCATACTGTGGTCCTAAAGGCGGTTGCGCAGGCAACTCGGGAGTCGGAAAAGACAAAGCTGAGAAGGGCTGGAGTGCCGATCCTTGCAACTGCTGGACGAGGGCTGACATTTGTTGCAGTTGTGCGGTAACAGGATCATCACTGGTGGCTCCAAAAGATGGAGGCAAAACAGGGGATGAAACAAGAGGCTGAGATCCTAGTTGTCTGAACTAGGGGGCTACTATAGAGACAGCCGCAGTGGGAGGAGGGCTAGTAAACACATAGCCCAGGGGAGAGACAGACTCAACTGCTGTGGCCCCAACAGCAGGAGAAGACAAGACAGGTGGTCCCGAAGGCGGGGTTGCCACAGGGACACAGAATTGCGGTGGTGGAGGTCCTCCAGAAGCTAAGGCAAAGGTGGAGGCAGCAGTGATGACAGGAATAGACACAAAGGAAGAGTATCCCGAGATAGGGACCTCCTCCTGGACAGCAGGGGAAAGGGACTTGCTGGCAAGCTGGGCCATCGTGGATTGCGAGAGAGTAAGGATCGGACTGTGGCTGGGAAGGACAGGACGGATCCTAGGACGAGCTATCGTCGGAAGTGAGGAATAACACGAGAGACGCGGTCGCGAATAATGTTGCAAATAGAATTCACGAAAGGAAAGATCTTGAGCTTAGGCTAAGGAAACTCAAAGATCAGAAATCCTATGCACATAAACAAACAAATTAGAAAAGACGCAATGATTATGGTGGTATGAGATGCAAATGAATGCCCCTAGTATGCACACTCTCATAATCTAGGGATGTCCTATTAAGCTGTCTACTCTAGGTTCACATAGGGGTGAATAGGTCTCCGACTCAAGTTTAGAAAAAGTAAGGTCCCCGTTCTAAATCCTAGCCATAGCCTAGGTAGTGAACGGGTGGTGCTTTCGGGGCCTCGTCCTCTGCCAAAGCAGTAGGCTGTACCCTCTACTACACCGACACGACCCCGGACAAGGGGGGACAAACCCGATTTTTCATCCCACGCCAAAGCCATAGGATGAGCCACTGAAAAATTTCCTTCGCAGACTATATAGGCGATCCTAGGAGAGGAGAAGATGCATGCCCTATATGATGTATGCAAAGTATGCTTTGAATCTTTTACTTGCATACTTATTAAACCGTGGGGGAAATTTGCAATTTGTCACTAGTTTGCCTGATTTATTGATTTTGGTTTTTATATTTTTTATTAACCAAAAGGGGAGAGCAAACATGTCTCTAATCTCCTAGGCATGGCATATACAAGAAGGGAAATAAACATACAAATAAATCATGGATTAACAAACAAAAGTGTGTGTAGGTTATGTGAAATACTGGTGACATGGTAGAAGTGTAAAAGGAAAGAACAACATTTCAAAGGCTTGCATGCCAAAAGACACCACTTAAAAGGATAACCAATCCAAGGCATGGAAAAAGCAAGCAAGGAGAAAAGCAAAACAAAGTCGGGATCTGGTTATCCCCAGCGGAGTCGCCAGTTCCTGTAACCATGCCGGCGACAGCCTCGAGGACTTGACGCGAAAGGCCAAATGCATGAGGATCGGCAAACTCACGGTAAAAATAAAATGAAAATAAAAATACAAATGCAGGAGCCGCCACCTAGTCTATTAAAATGGAAGACAAGCAAAACCATATAAAACATGCAATGGAAAAGCAAGTCATAAACCAGAAATGGGTAAGGATCCCTGTTACGCACGAGGAAGGTATTAGGCACCCTCGTGCGCCCGATAAATTGGTCTTCTATAGGTTTCTCATTTGCTTATGAAATGTTGGCTTATCAGCCTTTGTTGTACGTCTGAGGGCGATATGCCATGTCATGCTATGTGAGTGGTGTCTTATGCTAAATAAGGGTGCAAGGGGTGCATGGGTGTTGTCCTAATGCTCAGAAGTATCACTCATATATCGGGTCAAGTGTCGATGCAAAGATATTGTAGAAATAGATCAAGGATCTAAATATTTCGAGTGATTTTTCATCCTTGCTTTACTATATGCCAAATGTAGTCTAATATGCATGAAAAGGGCTAAAAATAAAGCTGAGTCTTCCTGACATATCAAGGAAGAAAACCAGAAAAATGCAGAAGCAAATTGAAGCAAGAAATCATGCTAGAAAGCTACGTAAAAGTTGTTATGTGCTACCAAAAACAGGCTGATGTGCCTGTTTGGTGCGCCAGACTGGTGCTCCAGTCTAGTGCGCCAGTCTGGTGCGCCACCTATGTGCTCATGTGTGGGCCAGAAAGATATGCCAAAGCAAATACAGAAATCCATGCAGTGCAAAGTCACATATGAATGCATTCCAGAAAATCATGCCATGCAAAATCCTTTGCAAAACTTGAAAAATATGCTTTAAAAGTGAAAGAAATGCAAGTGTAATGACTTGTGGATCTTGTGCTCAAGGGCTAGTAGCCTCACACAAGATCCCACCCTATTCATGCTAAAATATATGCAAGAAGGTTCAGACATGTCTCTGGATCATGGGCTGATGCACAAGGTTCTCCATATTGGAGTAGAGGCAAACAACCTACCAGATTTTAGCCATGGGCTGAACATTCAAAGGGGAAAATAACTAAGAAACCAC
>JAMKQA010012262.1:0-40990 GCA_024699735.1 Posidonia australis
GGGCTCGGGCCGACCCGACCCATTTTCCATGTCTAATCATAACCTCTTAAAAGATAAACCTTGGTCTAAATCAAACCTTACACAATCTACAGATACCTACAAGCGAGCACGATATTCTTTTCTATTTTCACATGATTGTCAAGAAAATGATACTACAATTTATTGACTTTCAGCTTTTAATGTAATACACTTATGTTTAATAACATTATGGTAGTTATCATGTAAATCTTGATGATTATGTAATCTTTTTGGATCTTTTTAATACGTAGATCCTTACGATTACAAAAGCTAAATCAACACTAAATTCTCTTCCCTTATGTTTGCTCAGTCATCAATGTCATTGTGCTCTCACTGATCATGTTTTTCATTTGATATTCGCTGGAGTTGTGGGAGTGGAGGTGGTGACAGGAGACTCACTCTTCAAGAAGCTGGACCCAGAGGAGATGGGTAGGGTGGTAGGTGAGTGCCCGACGGTGGTGGCATGCGGCATGCCCTGCGGCATTCGCGTGGACTACGAGCAGAGACGTGCCAGCATTAGGAAGATGACGAAACACAACTACAATATAAAGTTACTGAATCATTCTAAAGTTCAGGTAATGACGTGTAAATCCGGTATAATTGAGGATATTAATAAAAAAATGTGTTTATTAAAAAAAAAAATTCAAAAGATGGAAATGATTGACGTTACAGGTGCCTACTTTAGATAATGAGATCTCCCTAACTCATCGGCTTGCATTCATGGTTGGAAAAGTTGAATCAACACCGAGACGATATTTATGACATCACATCAGCGCATCGATCGCAACTTCAGGCAGGAATCATGGGATGGATAATGGATTTCCTGCGATCGCACAAAAGCGTGTAACAGTATTTTTTTTTTGTTTTTTTTTTTTGTTTTTTTGATATGAAAATCGTGTAATACTCCTGAACGTGCACGTCTCCTCTTCTTCTTCTTCTTCTACTGTGAATGATGCATGGCAAGCACCCATTAACCCCCATGAGCCGCTCCCACTTACGCGACAGATCAAAGTGGGCCATGCCGTTTATCTTCTGACACAAGCACCATCTATCCATGGTTCATGTACTAAATCACTGAACGGTTGTGTTTCCCATCAGATTATCTTGCGTTGGTCAAACCATGAATTGTCACTGACAGCAGCCACGGACGCGGGTGACAGATATGTCTACCAACTCGTTATTAATTTTAGGATGTATGTTTAAAAAATCAAATTGATTAGATCCATTAATTTATAATCTGTTAACTCAAAATTTTGATGGGTTAAATTATTTAAAAAAAATTAACCTAATTCATTCCGTTAGTGTATGAACTTAATAACCCATTTTAGGATGTATTTTAACTTTGATATGTCTTAGAGCTTTGGTTTCTACGTGATGGACTTAATTTCTTGATACTGCCGCTAACAGCAACTCACATGCTTTTGCTTTTGCTATTTGAGCTTTATGGATGCTGTCATCTCCCATCTCATCTCTTTCCAATTAAAGGACTCGCAAAAGCATATGCACATTGCCTGACAAGAATCATTCAGAAAGTACAACGTTGGACGGAATATTTCAAAGAAATTCGTGATGAAACCTTGCTATGTCGATGCATGAATGATCGGACGTTGGACGAATATGATGCCTGTCTGTATATGGGGGGAGCTTTGACTCAAAACTTTTTGAGCTACGATCACGTTCCATCCCAGTGCCCTCCCCCTCACATACAAGGGAAAGGGTATGTGTTTTATTTATTTATTATTGTTTCTTTAAAAATGCTCAGCTACAAGTGCCCGAGAAAATTTTTGCTTGTTTATATACATTGATGTCGATTTTTCAAAGGTAGGCACATTACCACTTTGTTGATCACTTTAGAGAACAAAAGTCAGACAGTCATCCACTGAAAGATTAAGTGTTCATGTGAAATATAGTATTTCAATTTGTATCAATGAGTGCAGGATTAATATTCTCCTGAATTAATTAATGTTCTATAAGTATGATTGAATGACCTTCAATGGTTCGTACCATAAGGCATTGGCAACATGGGTCGAAGTGAGTTCTGCGCAACTCATATTGGCATGCTTTAATGTTAATACCACGTAGAGATTAGGACCATCGATTTATTAACTCAATTATTTTTAACGTAAGTACACTTATGCTGCGACATGCGTTAATTTAATTTCTTGAAATCATAATATTTTATAGAATTATCTATATATCTATTATATATATTAACAGAATAGGAATAGGGTGTGGAGTGTGGACAGATAAACTTCTGAAATTGTACGAGTTAGATAAACATGTTTATCTAATTGTTTACGGTGAATATTATCAAGTAGTTATTTTCAATCATCTTATTCAAATTAAACTTAAACGGAAAATAATATTGTATTAAGTTAAAATTCAAATATCTTATGGTCACATTGTAACAACATGGGCAATACTAGTCCAAATAATATTGTATTACTCTATGCAATAAAAAAAAACTACAAGAATAACATTAGTCCAAATTGATACATTGTAACAACATGGGCAATACTATTTATACAAAAACAGTTTAATTAAATATTGGATGATATCTGCATGCTACTCACTTGGATTCCATGGTTTATGTTCCGTTTGCACCTCTAGCATCCACCATCAACCTTTTTCACTTGAATTATTATTAAATGGGTGTCGGAATGTGATACGCTTCTGGAGATAAGAAACCATGCATGTCTAAGCACTTGAGTTTGAATAGAAAAAAAGCTTCTAAAGTGATTCAACTAGTGGGAAATTAGGGTTGTTGGCCTAACCCAATAGCATCCGTGGGATGGTATCTAGATGACAAGTAATACGAGCAAGGTATATGATAATCACCTCTTGTATGCTATCTAAGGAATCATGATGAGGAATCGGATGAGATGGACACATAAACCATATAAATATAAGGAAGAAATCCTACCTCCTTAATTACTCCTCGTTTGAGGAGAACAGGAGGAGGAGATGATGCATGAAGTTTGAAGGAGAAAGAGTGCAGAAGATGGAAAAAAAATTTTAGAGTCCGATGCATTTTGAAATACGATGCTTCTCTTTTTGTAAAGTGAGTGGGTTTTATAATATACAATAATATATAATATAATAAGGAAGTTCGATTCTTTATATATAAAGAAGTCCGATGTTTATCGTTTTGTAAAGGACACAGGCTTTATAATATATGAAGTTTTTTTTTTTTGGTAATGGTAAGTAGTATTAGATATTTATCTCAAGGAAAAATTCAAGGAAATCAAGAGTCCATAGCTCACACAAAAATCACGGAAAGAGAATAAGGCAATGTTCTTGCCAATAGTTACAGACCAACACCAGCAAAGTTGAGAATCAAGTTCGAATAACAGAATAAGACTAATAATACTATTGCCCCATATCATCAGCAGGAGCAGATGGATGTAGGTTGGTGTCAGTAGCAGGGTGAGAAGCATCTGAAGAAGCGGATCGGATCGCAGTCGAAGCAACTTTCATAGAGGATAATGAATTCCTCAGATCCTCCTACTCAAACCTTGATGAAAGAGAATCTAACCAAAGACTCATTAGTCCAACGATATCGAAAATAATAAGATAAATAGGTTTAAAAACACCACAAAAAATTCTGCTATTTCTTTCTTTCCAGGTTATCCAGAGAATAACTTGAATCAAGACATACCAGTCGCAATTATTTAAATTGAACTTAAGCGCAGGTTTATACTGAAATAAGTAGCTCATATTATAAAAGTCATAATATAAATCTGACAACATGAAGAATTGCCATATCTGATAAACGTATTCACAGAACATAAATAAATGATTATTAGATTCAACATTTAGATTGCAGGAAATGCAGTTAGGAGAGCCAACCCAGCCTCTATTGACCAGATTCTCTTTAGTGAGATTCTTATTATGAAGAACAAGCCAAGAAAATAACTTAACATTGAGCAGAACCCAAGTCTACCATACCTGCTCAAAGAGGTTGAATCTTAAACCATCATCATTCAGAATATTGTAGCAAGAATTAACAGAGTATTTAGAAGAAGAGGTAAGGGTCCAGGAGATGTCATCCCTCTCCATCCCCAGTGAAACAGAGTGGATTATATTTGCCAGCGTATCCAGTTGATGTTGCAAGATATTACACTCATTTAGCAGAACTTTAGAAAGATCAAACAACTTATTAAAGTCAGTTCCAGAAATGTCACATATTTTTTTAACGGAGGCTTTCCTCCATCTACAGATAGAAAAGAGTTGAGGGAGCAGATACTTTAATTTATGAAGTTAAGTAAAATGTTCAAACCATATATATTGCCACGATTACTAAGAAAGCCCAACGAATTTCTGCACACAAGATAGCATGCTGTTTTAATTTAGCATGTTGACAAAGGTGATCAGGTCATGGCCCCTTCCTTGCATGGCACAGTAAGAGTAGCAATAAGTCCGGGAGCTAGATTCCAGTTTTTCATTAACTTACTTTGCCACCTCTCATCAGAATACGTGCTAAATTATGAGTTTTTGATGAAATCAGGAACAAAAGAGCTTTAGGGAATATAATATGTAATAAATTGCATTTCTCACCCTGGAAGTATTTTATTACAGGCTAAAGTTAAGAAACCAGTCATTAACTAGGGTTTCTTTCTGTCTAGGATTATTAACCTACTCAAAGTTTGTAGATGTTTTGTCTCTCCAGTAGTAGATAGTACATGGATTCTACGAGGAAACGAACAGGACCCACCAAAGGCAGAAGAGAGAGAAGCTCATTGAGAGGCAAGGTGAAGTTAAGGATGGACATCCAAATCGGTTAACCGAATCGAATCGAACTATTTTTAATGGTTCAGTTTGATTTTTTAAATTTAATGGTTTGGTTTGGTTTGGAATATCTTCAAATCGAACCATATGGTTCGGTTTATGGTTTCAAGGACGGTTTAACCGAATCGAACCGAACCCAATATAAACTATATATGTTAATATGTTTATGAAATATTTAAAAGAATATAATTATGTATCTTTTAGAACCACGACTCGAATCATGATCATTCTTATGTATTTTTTATTATGTTGTTTTTTTAATTGATTATCACTAGAAGTCAAAAAAAAATGTTTCTGGTCATTCTTATGTATCTTTTAATAGGTTGTTTTACGTTTGATACCTGCAGTCAATAAGTTTCAATACTGTAATTCTATCATAACATGATACATGAGAATTTCATATTACTAGAAATCGTGATTTCTATGTAGAATTTTGCAGCATTAAATGTAGTTATTGTCATTTTATCTCGTATCTAATTATAATCTTTTAATTTTCATTATCAATATTTTATTTTTTTTTGTAAGTTTTATTAAATGATCAAACCACAAATCAAACCGAACGAAACCAATTTTGAATGGTTCGATTTCAATAGATAAAATGGTTTAGTTCGGTTTGAAATTTGTTTAAACCGAACTATATGGTTTGGTTTGTGGTTTTGTCTCAAACCGAACCAAATCGAATCGTGTCCACCCCTAGGTGAAGTTTAGAACACTAATCTTTAATTGTTACTCCCCTTGATCAGTTGATCACTTAATCATGATACGCCGTCTTTGACTTGTGTCCCTTAGTTAATCATGTAATGAATCCTAATATCCCTATTTGCCCTTGCGCATCTTTGTAGAGGGTTGCAATGAACATCACGTCTATAATTTTGTGCAACATCGAATTTCAATTTACTTCGCGGTATTATTAAACGACTGATTGATTTCAAAAGGCAGTATCTTAATTAGAAGTTAACTCAAGGACGTCTAGTTCTAAACTTATACTTTTACCAAAGTGTGTCTAAGTCAAGCTCAGGGTGACTTTTCTTTATGTTAAAGGAGGAGTGAGGAAACTAAATCCATTCTTTTCTTTTCTTTTTGTTAACGGTTGAGATAGTGAGAGGTGAATTTTTCTACATGTCCCAGAATTCAAACCTAGGACCTGTGACGAGTTTAGAGTTCTCCCAGCCACTGTGACAATGAGACATTGTCCTAAATCCATTCATATTAATGTGCAAGTAATTGATAAGTCACGAATTAGCTTTTTATACTAAAAAAACCTTGTCATTCAAGAATTTTATTGACACTAAACTACATATGATTATCATTTCAGATACCCCCTTTCCAATGTTAATTGATAAGTCACGAATTAGTTTAATTAATGTTGTTTGTTCTTAAACAAAATACCTTTACTTATTTTTTTTCAAATCAGCTGGAGCGATTTGAAGGTTGATTTGAAAGACTAAGGGGGTGGTTTAGAAGAACAAATAAAGTTATTTCAGTAAAAAGCACCAATACCCAAGAAACTTAACATTGGAGGTGATTTAAAAATAAAACTCAAATGTGGAAGGTCTTAGTAAATTTCTTGAATGTCATGGGATTGTTTGGTGTAATAATATCTCGTGTTATATATAAAAAATGAGAGATGCTATAATACAAGAGATGTTTGGAAGCATGGTATTGATTAATCTTAGTCCTTCATTGATGAAGTCAAATGGTTGTGGAATGAAGAGTTCTTATGATATTTTTATAATATACAGGTTGGTACATGGACGTATGCAAGCTATATTAATCATTTTTATTATTGTAAAAAAGATATTAGGTGAATATACTATCGTATTCTTCTTAAAAGGCAAACCTACAAGATTAGTAAAGGAGGAGGACAATGACCACAAGAGAGGAGACAATGACAACGATAGACGAAATTAATGACAATTACAATGACAGGAGGAGGACAATGGTAGAGAAGGAAGAAGACAACAATGAGAATAATACTAACATCAAAGAGATCAACGATGGCGGAGGATGACGACAACAACAACAATGGAGGAGGACAATGACAATGAGTACGATAAAAAACGATAGAGGGGGAGGAGGACGACAATAAAGGAGGACAATGGCGATGATTGAGGAAAAGGAAAAAAATGATAATGATGGAAGAGGTCAGTAATGACAACAGTGATGGTTACAACAATGTTGGATGGAAAGGATGAAGATGATGATGGATGAGGAGGAAATACAACTGACATGGAGGAGAAGGATGACAACAATAATGATGTTTGGAGAAGGTGAAACATGAAGGATGAAGCGAGTGGATATATTTGATGTCATGAGGGTATAATTGTAAAGTAATATTTGGTGAAAGTATCAAATATACTTAGGAATACCACAGTCAAATGTAGGTTAGGATTTTTCATAAAAATATTATTTTATTTTGGAAAGTTCCTCAACATAATTCTTATAAAAGTTATTTCAAATCAATGATTTCAATTAATGGTTTGCTTTTACATTATTTTACTTGAAAGATACATCATATGGTAGTTGAAACAAACCATTAATTGAAATCCTTGATTAATTTTGGTGGTCCTAGGCATTAAAATACAAATAGGAGAGATTGACATATAGATATTCTATATGGCATCCTCTTAAAATATTCCCATAAATATCTCTCTATATGACATTATTTCAAATATTTACTTGTAAAATACTCTCTTTTATAGTAGTAAAGATGATGATGAAGGGTTCTTCATTGTAGGAGATGCAACCTTCTTCACAAAAAAATTGTATGAGTGAAATTATGTCAAGAATGAATATCCCATTTTGGTAATATATGATTAATATTTTAGTTCATTGTGGAACTTGGTCTTATCAATGCATCAAGTTAGCTAGTGAACCAGAAAATTAGGAAAAATTGTAAACTTGTCCTAATGATATTTCACAATTGCATGGACAAATTGAAAGCTAAACTTAATATTCTACCAAAATATTTCGAACATAACCTCGTTGTTATACAAAAATAATGTTGATCCTCGGTACTGGAAAGTTTAAAAAATAGTGGAGAGGACAAGTGAGAAAAGTACAAAAGTGAGCCGACAGATAGAAATAGCGAGAATTTCTAACCCTATAGGCTATAGCTATCAAGACTTAAAAAGTTGAAAAATCTATAATTAATCCCATACTTCTTTCCAATTATAAATCAATACGGTTAAATTTATAGATTTAATGTCTCAATTTTTTAGAACCATGTCTGTGTCCAAGGTAGATGTGATCTCAACAAGGTTTCTATAGATAACTTTTAAAGAAAAAAGGTAGATCTCGGTGGTCTAAGGTTCCAAATGTAATTTCAAACAATCAAACACTGCATTGGTACTAACTGAAACCAAGTTTAATAGTGTGGTTGGCAAGAATATTAAGGTTAGATATAGTCTTAATTTGCTAAGATCCGAATTATAGTGTCCAACTTTTGTTGTCATTAAAAAATAATAAAGAAATGTTACCTACCTAATTTAAGCATAATCAAACATTATATATGCCTTGAAATCATCTTGTTTTGGTCCATATGTAAATTATAACTTGAAACATCTTGAAGAAAAATGAACTCAACATAAATTAAACGAAATGATTTGTTGTTTACTAACAAGGTTTTGTGTACAAATGAGCTAAACCATCAAGAATGGTTAGCCAAGTGCAGGCACACTAAAGAGCACATATTACCAAATACTATAAAAAAATACTTACTTGCCATAATCGACTATTAATTGGAAAAACACCTGTCACAAGTCACAACTAAAGGTGTAAAATGAACCAGGTTGGGTTAGATCGATCCATAAAATCTATGGCCTAACTGGACTTGGACCAGGCCGTGCCAGTATTTTAAACCCCCAAGCCCGCCATGGCCCATGGCCCACGGCAATGCTGGGCCACGGGTCGATTGGGTCAGGTCAAGTCGAGTCGGTCCGATCTAGTGGGCTAGTCACCAACTATTGCTTGATTTATTTATTTTTTTTGTTTAATTTTTCTAGTGTGCCTTGCCCATTCATCCCTTAGGTCAGGTCAGATCAGGCTAAAAGTTGAGTCAAGCTGGACCAATCCTACACCTCTAGTTATAACTTATCTCTTTGCTTTGGCTGCTTCTGAATCAAACCTTATAACGTCCAACCCTAGATAAGACGCCAAGGTTAAAAGATAAGCTTCGACGAAACACCTTCACTAGTGTCAAACATAACATGCATCCCAGGAACCTTTATTACTTGTAATTATGTCCTTAATTAATATCGATAAGCACGAGGCAATCACGAACTAAAAAATTGAGAAAGGACTTCTTTCATTGAGTTTGGTAAAGCAGTAAATTTTTATTGATGCAGAAAAAGTTCATTATGAACAGTTTTTTGAAAAAAGATACTAAGTCAAGGTCTATTATAAATTCATTGTCAAAATAACATAGTGGCACAAAAGGAAGAAAAATTTAATAATCCATTGTCTTTATCAAAAATCAAAATAATAATTCATACTCACATTTACACTCCAATGCAATTCTTTCCTAGTCACGTTTGTCATAATGATACAATATGGACATTTCGGATTTGCCCAGATTAATTTCCTTCTTTGCCCTTTTTATTATTCTCATTTTACAATTACTGAATAATACTCTCAAATCCTAATAAAAAAATAATACTCTCAAATATCCTTCCGTAAATGCCCCCAAGTGTGGCTTTGAGCATTTTGCTAGCTGGGTCCCAGAACCAGCAGTTTTTTTTTTCCCCCAGAACAAGCAATTGACGCTCCAACTCGTCCATGCACCCAACGGGGCAAATAAAAAACCCCAAGGTAAAATCATATTTATTTCCCAAAACGCTCCCCTCAACGCATACATAAAATCGAAGAATTTATCCGACAGGCGACAGTACTTGATAAAGTGAAACCACACGATTTGTAAATATTTATTACCAAATGCCTTTGAATCAGTAGTGAGCACCATCATCTAGAAAAGAAAAAAAAACCTTTTTAAATTAGCAATTTTTTGTGATATTTTGGTGAATCCAATGCTCATCAAAACACACAAGTTCATTACACTCTGTTCTGCTCCATTCCCATTCCCATTCATTCCTCTTCTCTCTCTCTCTCCCCTTCTCCATCTCTCCGTCCTCTTTCAACCCCACTACATAGAAAGCTTCATCCCCCAACCATAGAAAAGACATGGAAAAGAGCTGCAACCATCTGGGCTGATCACATGGTCTTCTACTATTTATAGAAATGATGGGATGAATCTCATAACTTTATCATCTCCCACATCTTTGCTTCGGCCGGGTCTCCGATCCCAACTCTATCTCTCTTTTGTCGTTTCCCTTCACTATATATACCCATCCATCTATCCGCCACAGGCACCATAGCCAGAAACAGCACAACCTCTTCAACTTGCTTTCACCATGTGCACGAAGGGGTCGTCACAGCAGCCACTACTGAGTGGTGGAAGTGAAGATGGAGGAAACGAAGGGGTCGTCACACCGCCTTGGTTGCACTGGAGAGAGGTAATATTCCCATACACGTCTCTACTATCTTTCCATCTCAGTCTCTTTTTATTAACCTTCCTTTCATCCATCATCAAAATGCATGACGCTCTATCTTTCCTAATGAAGCTTCCATTGCGTCAAGTTCATTCCTGTTGTGCCCGTATTGATGAGATGAGATTTGTAATAGACACGTAGAATATTGTGATCCCAATGTCTATATCAATGTTTTTCTCTTCTCCTCTTCTCTGAAGTCATGCCGCTGTGAGATCAGATAATATTATTATACATGCGTCATTCTCCTAGAAAACAAGCAAAAGTTGGTCTCTTGGGATTGTTCTTCCGGGCCTACTGTTTTGGTGCTTCCACCGTCAGTGCTCCAATTTGCTCCGGACGGGAATATGGAGACCACATTGCTTTTCCCACAGGGAGGAATATCCTGCATGTATGCTGACATTTTTAATAATTCTATACCATAAGAGGGTCCAGAATAACGTGGGCCCTGCCTGCGTTTCTGCCGGCTGCGCCTTCATTTTTCTAGATAGCCGAACTCGTGCTTTATTTATCACGATAACAAAGTGGTGTTGTTAATGTTGTAGTTGTTAAAATCTCCCACACAAACCAAGCTGTTACTACGGTTGCAGTTTTATTAAGTCTGTTACATGCACATGTAACAGGTGTCTCTCCTTCGCTGTCTTCTTACATCCCCGTGGAAACACCTTAACCTTGGTCTGAGAGTCTCCCACTTTGCTCTCTGCTACACATGAGTGGATCCTTTTCCCTTGCTCTTTATTTTTCTTTACGTGCGCCGACTATGGCTATTGACTGGTTGTGTAACCATCCCTTGCAGGTGGCAGAGGAGCTGACCTCTCTGGGGAGGATTACTTGTCCCATAGTACTCACGAGCTTGCTGCTCTTCTCCAAGTCCATAATCTCCATGCTCTTCCTGGGACGTCTAGGGGACGCTGCTTTGGCAGGTGGATCACTTGCTATAGGGTTCGCCAATATCACTGGCTACTCCGTCATAAAGGGCCTTTCCATGGGCATGGAGCCCATATGCGGACAGGCCTATGGTGCCAAGAGGTGGGCTGTTCTAAGCCAGACTTTCCAGAAGGCCATCATCCTCCTGCTAATTGCTACCATACCCATCTCCATCCTGTGGCTCAACATGCAGAAAATTTTGCTTTGGTTGGGCCAGGACGTGGCCATCGCAGCTGTGGCCAAGGTTTACATCACATTCTCCCTGCCTGACCTGATCGCCCAGGCGCACCTCCATCCATTGAGGATCTTCTTGAGAACCCAGAACTTGAGCACACCTCTCACAATATCAGCCTTCGCTGCAATACTACTCCATTTTCCCATTAACTACGTCCTCGTGGTGCATCTAAATCTTGGGGTGAAAGGAGTAGCTCTTGCCTCAGCATGGAACACCATTAGTCTCACTCTTGGGTTGTTGGTCTACTTGTTGTGTTCCGATAAGGCAATCAAGCCATGGTCCGGCACATCAAGTGCACGCCTTCAAGGTTGGAGAAAATTGGTTGCACTTTCAATTCCAAGTGCCATATCTATTTGCTTGGAGTGGTGGTGGTATGAGGTGATTCTAATCCTTTGTGGTCTGCTAAAGAACCCAAGAGCCAATGTTGCCTCCATGGGCATCCTAATACAGACAACGGGGCTTATCTATGTGTTCCCCTCGTCATTGGGCATGGGGCTGTCAACAAGGGTTGGGCATGAACTCGGTGCATACCAGTATGCAAGGGCTCAGCATGCGTCCAGAGTTGGGCTGATGGCTGCGGCCATCTGTGGATGCTCAGCTTTCGTATTCACAATTGCCGTAAAGCAGGCATGGGGAAAAATGTTCTCATCTGATCCAGAGATCCTCGCTTTAACGTCCCTGGCTCTGCCCATAATTGGATTCTGTGAGCTGGGGAACTGTCCGCAGACAGTGGGCTGTGGAGTCTTGAGAGGGAGTGCTAGGCCTTTGCTCGGGGCAAACATAAACTTCGGTTCTTTCTACCTTGTCGGCCTGCCAGTGGCAGTTCTTGCAGGCTTCTGGTTCAAGTATGGGTTCATCGGACTCTGGTTTGGATTGGTGGCAGCCCAAGCTTCTTGTGCTTGTATGATGTTATATGTAATATATAGAACCAATTGGAATCTACAGGCAGATCGAGCTAGAGAACTGACCATGACCGCCGAGGGGGAGAGAGATGACTTGGAAGCCAGCCTTCTGTACTAAAAGAGATCCCCTGTTAACATGATTTTTAGGAAATTATCCTGTGTAAACAAGTAAACGAAACATTATTAAAAGAACAATGGTAGTAAAATTTTGCAGACGCTTTAGTCACCCATTCCTGTTACAGCCTAAAAGGACAATAACATAGACACTGATATAATCTAATGACTTTCTGTATGCTTCCTTTATATACATCCAAAGGAACCAAGTCCATATTTTGACGTGACTTGGGAAGTCTTACAAAAAAACGAAAATATAGCTTTATTCTATTCGCTCATATAAAGCAATTGCTGAACTTAAATAAAAGATAGACGCATGGCAACTAAGAAGCCACTATCTTTCAATTAATAACTATAAAATCGTTTGAATTGCGGCTTGGAAAGAAAGAATAGCAGTGAAAGAAACAAATCTAGAAGTAAAAACACAATTCACTAGCAAGAATGGATTAATCCATTATAGCTGACAAGGCTGTGACAGGCGTTTCTTCAGAAAACTGCTCTAGTTCAGTGGGGTTGCTGCTAAGATCTGAATCAAATTGTTCACAGCTACAGCTCCAGTATGTCTCTAGCGTTGGGGCCATTTTAGTGCCTTCAACCACTTTGACGAGGAGCACTTCTCAAGCACGCAGATCTTTGTCTGAGCTCCAATCTGATGTTTTTGTTGCACCACCATCGGTCGTAATGCTGGCACCATTTTCAGCTGTGATTAGAGGATCTGCTTCACTTTCCTTTACCTAAAATCCACATGAATGAGAGTGAATTAGAGTACGTCACAACCTGTATGAACCTTGACGGATCATCACAAAAAGTGATAAATTAAACTCTCTAATTACAACTGTTATTTTATTGTGAGTGATTTCTCTTACATGAAAGGTTAGAAGTCATATGGTACTCGGACTGTAAGCGTCAACCTCCACAATCTTCTAAAATAATATTTAACAGAAAAAAACCCTCACAGTGTTTGAACCTTATTGCCAGAATAAGAGCCGATTCTCTCACATCCCCATTACACCTCAATTTCCATGCTAATAAGCCACACACAAGTATGTAACAGAGTTGGTCTAAACTTTGGATCTTAATTTTTTTCCTTAAATAACTACTAAGTAATTTATGATCCTTCATTTATAAAAAATATGATGAACTAAACAACAAATTTACACAAAATGTCATGTGCATTCGTATAAAGCAGCAAGCTTCAAAAAGATTCCAAAAATTATACAATTTGGACTCAGTAATACCTGTAATAATTGAGATGATGTTTCACTAGCTTTCTGCCTGCTTTCAGAAGAGCAGAAGTATGAATAAAGAATCATCCCAACCACTGCAATAAGGATTCCAAATATATTCCTCCAGCTGAAAGGATCATTCAGTAAAATATAGCCAAATGTTAAAACTAGACAAGTTTTCAGATGCCCCAGGACTTGATAGGTAACTGGAGATGTCTTCCCAATGACTAGAAATGTGCTGAAGTTGACTGAGACGGCGATCAAGCATGATAGTACTATGAAAAACTGCATTGATTTGACAATGAGAAATCTGACATAAACCATTAGGCCTTTATACAGGGATCAATATAGATAATTTCAGAACTTACCAGAACTTGAGGTGTGTACTTGAAAGCAAAAACATTTTGATTTGTTAGAAGGCCATCAAGAAATGGACCAGAGATGACCAGTGTACCAGCCTGATAGGGAGAAGATTGATACAATAGCTGGGTCGAGGAGACCTTAAACTTCTTCTGGATGGTGTTGGTCATCTAAGATAAGTTAAGCATATAAAGCAAAAACAGATACTAACTCCAAATTGAATTACAATAGCTTGCAACTATTCTATTGAAAACTTGAAATAGCTCATTCTGATTAAACTATCCTAATCATTTTCTGCTGCTTAGTATGGTTTTAACTTTTAAGTAGTGAGACTAAGCATGCAGATACATAAATCACAACAAACGACACAGAAGTCTAAGAAAATATATCTAATGATGGCATCTACCAAGCACTTGAAGTTGAGCAACACTAATAAGATGTATTCTTTAATCTTCTTGGGAAAAAGAGGACACCTCAAGGAGGGAAGTAGTTGAGCAACACTAGTAAGATGTATTCTTTAATCTTCTTGGGAAAAAGAGGACACCTCAAGGAGGGAAGTGAAATTCGAAGACAGATGATACAAAATTAACTATGGTCCATATCTTAAGGAGTCTGAGAGCAATTTTCAAGGTCTGTCTGTCTGTTTCCCACAGAAGTTCCAGAAGCTCACCTTCCAATCATGAAGAAATGATGAAAATTAAGATCATTCTCATAATGTTATTGTTTTAAACACCCAACAAAAAAAAAATACAGTGAAGGATACAATTTGGGCGATGCAGGTTGTAAAAATTGCAAGCAAAGATAAGATGGATCCCAAAAGGTTCAATTGTAGATCCGTCACAGTTGCGATGCCAACACCCAAAAGGAGGACAATAAGTGCAGACTGAATTTTCCTACTGCAACGACAAATGGAAAAATATGAGCTCAAGAAAATACTGATATATGACAATTAACATAATTCATAAAGTGATAGTAGACTAGTAGGTGAGTATTTTAGCAACAAGAATATGCCGAATATCGGAGTGAGAGTCAGGTAGATACATAAACCTAATGAATGACAATGGAACATCAGAATGCAGTTAGTTGTGATACCCACAACCTTGGTTTGCATCATAGAATTACGACATGGTAAGATATTAAAGGGAATAACATAAACACTAAAAGAGAGGAAAATATGACATAGAATCATTGTAGACATAAACCAGAAAATTTATTACCAAAATACCAGGGATGACATTCTTGTGTACAAAATCAAACCAGATATCAGCTACTAATGTATAACAAAAATGTGGTAGACCAATGTAAGCAACCCATATTTATCAACATCTGATGTCACGTCAGGTAAAAAAATCTCTGCAATTTAAGTTCCATTGTTTAACGCAAGGATAATTGTACTTGAAAATGACTTGGATATGGTAATCCTTTATTTTAAGATCATGACATCTCCTAGCCTAAGCATCTTTCAGCCATAACCTTTTTGCGGGAGGAACCATAGCTTGTAAGATAAAGAACAATCAGGACAGAATAGCAAACCAGCTATATGACAGGATGCGGGCCATTTGGGGATCAAACAGGTTTTGATTATAAGAACAAAATTACATTCGATAAGGACCAGAAAGCTATAAATACGTTCCAGACTTGAAACATTGTAATGCCCTTTATCGTAAAATTTATCTCTGCATAGTATAGAATAGCTATCAGAACAGGTAGAAACAAAACCTGAATTTTTTATTGAAGAACAAAATCTCCAACAAAACGGTGCAAGGAATAATAGCCAGCTTTGTCATCTGGTTCCAAAGAGAAAAAAACAAAGAGCAATTTAGATCTCAAACAATATACAATAGAAAAACATGAAAACCAAAACTTAAACTTATCTAGGTTATTTCAGAAGCCAGTTTGCACTTATGTTGGACAAACCTGACATGGCATTTTTAATTCAATTAAGATTAAGTGATTAAAAGATAACAGAAACTGGATAGTCAAATTTAATATCATTATGTGAATGAAAGCATCATTCACCATTGCTAGAATTGTAGAAGCCATGTGTGCACATAGGAGGTTGGCAAATGCATCATATGGGTACAGAAACTGTCCCTCTCAACTTTTAAGACATATAAGGTTGCTTGACTTTCTGTGAAGGATCCCCAACTACAAACGATTCAAAGCCATTAAAACTTGCAGCAGCAAAGGCAAATTGACAATTTTGTATGTAAAAAAACACCAAGTGTCATGGGTGCTGCAATTGCTATCTAAAATCTATGAAGTTATCGTTGATAATCTTTGTTAGAATTTAAATGTTATTTTGACAATGTCAAGTAAATTGGATTTTATTTTAAATTTCGAATTGACTTGTTCTCTTCAATTTTAAACATATTTAATGTGGTTGATGTGGTTTGAATTTGTCAATTGGAGATTTTATGTATTGTTGTCATTTTAATGGAGTGTTTGTTGCAGGAATATAGCAGATTTATTTGAAAAACAACCTTTAAGCAAAAGCAGATGTCCACCCAGACATCCACCAGTGGACACGACAATCATAAGGAATTTTCAAACATCCATTATGAACGTTCGTTGAAGGTATGCTTCATATCTAAGGAGTTTTGGACATCCGCTAAAATGCCTTGAAGATTAGTGGATGAACGATCATCCACGTGAGCGTCTGCTTTGGGGTACAGAATAACGACTATTTTCTTTCTAGATCTATAAATAAGCATCTAGGACTTTTCAAAACTTGTCTTTTTAGATCTGTTTTGTTCTTCTTCTAACCTTCGAAAACTTCAAATCTATTTCTACACCTTATAACGTAAGGGTGTACTTAGAATCCTTCAACATGTGAAGGATTCTATGATAAGTATAAATGAATTTTTCTCCACCTATTTAAGGAAGAAGTGCAATGAAACTTCACGAGACGACAATGCATGGAGATTGGACTAGGACGATGTCTGAACTAGTATAAAGTTCTTTATATACTCTTGTTGTGAATGATCTTATATGATGAATGATTGCATATAATTTATTAATGAGATCTTTTTTAATTATATGCTAAATCAATTGACTTTATATAACAACTTCATACTCTATTCAGCCTCCTCTAGAGCAATCTATCCAACAATTGATGTTAGAACCTTACTTTTTGTTGTATTTCAATGATTGTTTATCAATTCATTACTAATTTTTATGACTACACCGATTTTTGCTACCTTCGCTGAAGCTCATTCTACTAATAGCAATTCTTTGTTTGATGTATCTAATTATAACTATTAGAAACGTAGAATGATAATTAATTTGCAATCTATGTAATTTGAGTTTTGAAATATTGTTAGTAATAAGTATTCTTTACCTTCTACAGATTCCAGCATTTAGGATGATCTCTTAAAAAAAACTAATCTAAATGTTAAAGACATGAATGCATTGTAGTACTCTCTAGATAAATAAATTTACTAGAATTTCTACATGTACTTCTACACATGAAATATCACAAACACTAAATGCAACTCATGAAAGTACTAATCATACTAAATAGAAGATTAATTTGCTAGTGCACAAATATAAGTTGATTAAAATAAAACCCAAAGAAAGTATTGTTGATACGTATACTCAATTCATAGATATTACTAATAGTCTTCAAAGTTTTAGAAAAAAGTATACGCATAAGGAAAATTATTTGATCGTTCACAAATGACTCAAAGAAAAAGATTACGACAATCGAAGAAACCAAAGATTTATCACAAATGACTCTAGAGCAACTCATGAAAGCTTAATAGTATATGAGGTACGAAAGAATAAGCAACAAGATCAAGAGTCCAACAAGAATAGCATAAGATTGAGTGCGGACTCAAATTCAGAAGCTTCTCATTTAAATAAAGATTTAGCCTTGATAACATGCAAATTTAAGAAATTCTTGAAGAAAGGAAAGTAATTCCGACGCATGTCTCACTGAATTGATAATGTTAGGGTTCTAGTTTATCTTATATCCTTAGATATAAGTTAATGGATAATTGGATATCTATTTAGTATATGGGTCTCTCTACCCATTCTATATATATGTACTCTTCTTTCTTTGATAGCAATAAGACACATTATCTTTGCCTTATCAACATGGTATCAAGAGCTCCAGGTTTTCAACCTAAAAACAAAAAAACACCGCCATCCAGCCCCTACGCCGCCGCCCAGGCCTTCCACCGCCAGTGCCGCCGCTACCTGCCCCCTCCCCCGTCGGTTTTCCCCTTTTGCCGGTTCGACATAGCCTCCAGGCCGCTCCCCTCCCACTAGCAGCCCTTTCCAGCACCTCTTCGGCCCTCTCCGCTGGCAACAGTCCTCTCCTCCACCGTCAGCTGCCCTTCCAACAGCCACGAAGGGCACCGACGACCCCAGAAACGGTTGTTCAATCCTGATATGACTCTCCATCAGTAGGTAGGCCATGTGTTAGGCCCCCTTGATCTCCTGTTTTCGTTGTTTGTAGGTGGATATGTGATATCCACTAGTGTTTAAGCCTCCGGACTGCGTGGTGGTGTTCCCGGTAGGCGGTTGCTACGTGATTTCTCGAGAATAGTCATCTATTTAGCCTTTTTCCTCTGTGTTTCTAAAATTTCAAACCTTATATTATTCTGTTATTATGGCTACTCGTGAATCCCTTGTCAAGAATCTTAATGGCACATCTGGAAAGTTGAATGGCAAATACTATTTACTCTACCCTCAAAGTTTTGAGACGTTTATTATTACACACAGAAAACTCAATCATCTCACCAACCGCCCCTAGATAGCAAGAATGCTATATATAATGATTGGTTCACCGATGATGCAGTTATTATCTCTTGGATAGTAAACAACATGGAGCCTTCTGTTGTTAGAGGAGTTATGATGCTGAAACCAACCAAGAAAATATGGAATACTCTTCGTCTTATCTACGGCCATAAGAAGAATATATCTAAGGTTTTTGAGGTGTATAAGCAACTCTTCACTTTTCGTCAAGGAAATCGTTCTATTCCATAACACTTTACGCTGTTACGTGGTTTACTAGATGAACTTGAAGTACATCAACCCTTGACGACGGATATTACACAGATGAGACAGTATCGAGAGGAATTAGCTATGGTCATTTATCTTTTCAGCCTATCTCCTGAGCTCAACTCCCAGATCAGAGGACAGATTCTAGGAACTGACAGTGTACCAGATTTGCAAATCACTTTTGCACGTGTTCTACGTATCGCCACCACCACTCCTTCAGTTCCTGATCAGTCAACCATGGCAGCTACACGTGGTCATGGACATGATGACACTCGTAGAGGGGATCGTGGTCGCACAGACGCTGAAGGACGTTCACGTTGTACTCATTGTGGCAGGACTGGTCACCGAGTTGAGAGGTGTTGGGATTTACATGAACGACCCAGTTCTTCTTCTTCTGCACATGTTACTACTAAGTCCCCACCAGCCACTTCCATCAGTGAGAAGCCGACAGTTACTATGTCGCAGGCTGACTATGACAAGCTCCTACAGCTAAAGGTTACCGACTCCGCCGCCATTACCTCTTACTCCACTTCCACAGGTACTAGTGTTGTCCTAGCCTCCAAGGATTCCTCCTGGATAATTGATTTCGATGCCTCTTCCCACAGGACAGGTACAAAAAATTTGTTTACTTGTTTATCACAGTTGTCTGATATTCGATCTATGACCATTGTTGATGGTCGGTCTTGTCCTGTTTCTAGAGAATAAGTTGTGCAAACTTCTTCCCAGATCTATCTTGATGAAGTCTTATATGTGCCTGACTTTCCTGTCAATCTTCTATCTATTAGTGCTATTACCAAACAACTATGTTGTTGTACAATCTTTTTTCTCTTTCACTGTACTTTTCAAAATTTACGGACAAGGAATAAGATTGGTTTGGACCGTGAGCGTGGCAATGGTATGTACCTGCTGGTCCGTGATGAAATACCTCGGGGATTAGTGTTTGTGGCCTTTACCTCAGAACCGTCTTCACTGTGGCACTACCACTTGGGCCATTCGTCTCACCAGAAGTTACAACAAGCTTTACCATGGGTGACCATTTTTCCTTTTGAATGTGAGTCGTGTCAATTAGAAAAGCATCGTCGTACTTCCTTTCGTCAGTCAATTGCGTCTGGTGTCTTACCAGAGTCTCGTTTGTGTCCGGTTTTGGTTACTATATTGTTTTTATTGATGATTTTTCTAGAGTGTCTTGGATATGTCTATTAAAAGATCGAGGTCACATTCTTTATGTACTTAAAACTTTTCTTTCTGAAATAAAAAATCAGTTTGATGTTACTCCCAAGTATTTACGCACTAATAATGCATTAGAATTTGTTCAAAACAGGGTTAAATCTTATTTTGCATCTTTAAGCATCATACATCAAACCACTTGGCCACACACCTACCAACAAAATGAGGTAACAGCAAAAGCACAGACATATTCTTAATGTTGCTCGTACTATTATGGTACACATGAAAGTTCCAACATATTTGTCGCCTGATGTTGTTCTTACTGCCACCTATCTTATCAATAGGATGCCTTCTACTCCTCTAGATGGCGAGATACCTCTTCGACATCTTCAAAAAGATGTCACGTTGTATTCCTTGACTCTTCGAGTTTTTAGGTGTGTGACCTTTGTCCAGGATCTCTCACTAGGCCTTGATAAACTTTCTCCAAGAGCCATCAAATGTGTGTTTGTGGGGTACTCCAGGACTCAACGCAGGTACCGCTTTTTTCATCCACCATCTGATCGTTACTTTGTGTCCACCGATGTCACCTTTTTCGAGTCCACGGATACTTTTGTGCTTCAAGTGTTTCATAGGAGCCAGCAGTTGAGTCTGTTCCTCTTCCACTTGTTGAGTCTGATATTAGCACGATAGATTCACCTCATCCCTTGCAGGTATATCAACGACGACAGAGACCACCAACGACAGATCCAGCTTCCTCCTCGAATGCAGATCCACCTCTCAATGATCTTCATCTTCCTAAAATTCTTCGAAAAGTTAGTCGTTCTTCTATCTCTCATCCAATCTCCAACTTTGTTTCTTATGACTCTTTCTTCCACTTTCCGTGCCTTTGCTTTGTCTCTGTCCTTTGAGTTTATTCCTAGGAATCACCAGAATGCACTTTTACTTTCCCACTGGAAGGCCCAATGGACGAAGAGGTAGCTGCCTTGGTAGCTCGTGACACATAGGAGTTAGTGATCCATCCTGTTGGAGCCCAAGTAGTCACCTGTCGTTGAGTTTATACTGTCAAGTACAAAGCAGATGGCATAGTTGATCACTACAAGGCCAGATTGGTAGCCCGAGAATTAACTCAGATGCATGGTATTCATTATGATCAAACTTTTTCTCTAGTTGCTCGCCTCAATTCTATCAGGATTATTCTCTCTGTAGCTATCAATTACTCATGGGATGTTTGTCAACTTAATATGAAAAATGCCTTCTTGTATGGAAATCTTACAAAGACAGTTCTTATGGAGCAACCTCTAAGGTATGTTGCTCAGAAAGGAACAGAGTATGCAAGCTCAAGAAGACAATTTATTGCTTAAAACAAAGTCCAAGAGCGTAGTTTGAAAAATTCAACAAAGTAATGATGGATGAAGGCTTTTAGAAGTGTGTTGTAGTCTTGTAGATCACTCTGTTTTTTTACAAGAAAACTGATAAGGAAGGTGTAGTGCTTGCGGTATATGTGAATGATATTCTGGTGACTGGCAGTGACTAAAGGTGCATAAAAAAAGTCAAGGAGCATCTTACATCTCATTTTGTCACCAAAGACTTGGGAAAACCAAGATACTTTCTTGATATTGAGTTTGCTTATGTCAGTGGATGAATGATGTTATCTCAAAGAAAGTATGCACTTAACCTTCTTGAGGAAACAGGACTCTTAAAATGCAAACCAGAAAGTACACATATTAAACAGTCACTACCTTTTTTGGAATACTAGCTCTGAGTTGTTAGATGACCCTGGTCAGTACAGGAGACTGATTGGAAAACTCATTTATTTGACAATGACTCAACCAGATATCTCTTATGCAGTTAACTTACTGAGTCGATTTATGCACGAGCATAGAAATATACACTAGGTTGGGGTTATATGAGTTCTCTCCTATGTTAAAGGTGTTCCAGGAAGAGGTCTGATCTATCAGAAGAATAGCCATGTGAATGTTATGACATACTTAGATTCGAGATATGCAGGAGACCAAGAGGATAAAAAGTCTACATCTGACTTCTGTACTTATGTAGGAGGCAACCTAATCACATGACGTAGTAAGAAACAGAACGTGGTGTCACACTCTAGTGCAGAGACAGAGTATAAGTCTATGGCTTAAACTGCATGTGAGATAGTGTAAATCAAGTCACTACTGTCAAAGCTTGATTTGTCATCTGAGATGCCTATGCCAATGTTATGTGATAATCAAGCTGCAATCTTCATTGTCAAAAATCCTATTTTTCCTGAACATACCAAACATATTGAGGTCGACTGCCACTACGTTCGAGATATGATGATGAAGCAAGTTGTATCTACTCCACATACTCCTTCATCTGAGTAGTCAACTAACATTTTCACTAGAGGCTTTAACATTGGAATGTTTAGGTCTCTTTGTACCAAACTAGGTCTTCTTGATGTACATGCTCCAACTTGAGAGGGAGTGTTAAAGTTTTAGTTTATCTTATATCTTTAGATATAGATTAATAGATAATTGGATAACCATTTAGTATATGGGTCTCTCTACCAATCCTATATATATGTACTCTTCTTCCTTTGATAGCAATAAGACACATTATCTTTGCCCTATCAACAGATAATAAATCAAATAATCAAAAGAAAAACAATCGAGACAGCTAAGATGTTAGAACATGCTTCAATTGTAAGAAGTTTGAACACATGATTAAGAATTGTCTAGTTATGAAAATGTCAAAGAGAAAGGATGACAAGAAAAAGCAAGCCTATCAAGCAAAATGGGATAAGAGTGAAATGAGAGTTTGAATGATAACTCAAGTGATACTGAGAAAGCCGTAAATATATGTTTCATGACTATAGAATCTGAGGTATATGAATTAATTAGTGATTTCTCTTTTGATAAGCTTAACGATGGTTTCAATGATTTATATAAGAGGCAATTGAATAAGTTATGCAAGAAACAAATAACTCGTTTGAAAAATGACATTACTGCCCATATTGAATGCAAAAATACTTGTGTATCTAACATTGTATCGCTCATGCATGAAATTGAACTTTTAAATGCTTAATGTGATGAACTATTATCAAAATACTTGCCATATTAATAATATTTCTGCATTAAATGTGAAAATTATCGATCAAAATGCCACTATTTGCAAATTCACAAGTGGTATAAATAACTTAAATATGTTTCTTCGTAATCCTAACATCTCACATCATAAATCTAGATGAAGATATAATCCATACACTGTTTCATACAGTCATACATCTATTACTGTTAGAAAAAGCAATATATTTAAGATTAAGAAACTTTAGATTCCTAAAGTTAGCACTTTAAAATGTAATGTTGTTTATCCTATAGCAAACAAGTATGGATCTAAGAAAGCATGGTACCAAAAGAGAGATTAAATGTAATAAGTACCATTCAAAGCATGGGTATCATGATTAATGAAGGTAAAAGTACATGAATCAGAATGAGTTATGGATAGTAATTGTTCATGGCATATGTCCAAAAATAACAAGAACATGAACTTCTTGGAGAATAGTCATGGTAGATCTATTATTTTTATTGACAATAAGAAAGATGAAATTATTGGAGTTAACAGTATTGGTAATTCCTTTAAACCTCTCGTTAGAAGGGTCATTTTGGTAAGAGAACTTAAGCATAATTTATTAAACATTAGTCAATTATGTGATAAAGATTTTGCTGTTTTATTTTGTAAAGAAAATTGTTGCTTTCTCAATGATGATGCTCTTGATAATGTTAGTGCTTTATAAAGGCTTACGATATAATAATATTTACAAAATTTTTATTTCTAAACTAATGCATGTTGAAAAGAAGTGTTTTTTAACCTCAAATGAGAAAATTATGTTAAAACAAAAGAAGATTGGACATGTTAATATGAAGAGAATAACAAACTTAACTAAAAAGTATTTGCTTAGAGGATTACCTATAGTTAACTTTAAAACTGATCATTTGTGTGATACATGTAAAAAAGAGAAATTAATTGTTTAGTCCATCTAGAACTAGAAGTTTAAATAAAAAGAGACATGCATTTGTATGGTAGATGATATTTCAATATTTACTTGAATTTTTTTTTGCAAATAAATATAATACTTTTGATGAATTTGTTAAGTTTTGTAAGAAAATTCAAAAACAAACTGGTTTTGAAATAATCAAAATATGTAGTAATCATGAAAAAGAATTTGAAAATGAAAAGATTTCACAATTTTGTGATAAACATGGAATTATGCAGGATTTTTCATTTCCTAAGGGTCTACCTAAAACCATGTTGTATAACAAAGCATTACCTAAGATATTTAAAGATGAAGTAGTTAATACTACTTGTTATATTTGTAATAGAGCTCTTATTCGACCTATATCAAAAAAGACTCCATTTGAATTACTTTATAATAAAACATCTATAATTGCATATTTCAAAGTTTTTAGGTTTAAGTATTTTATTCATAACACCAAAGATAATTTAGACAAGTTTGATATAAATCTGATGAAAGCATATTTTCAAGCTACTCTCTTCACAACAAGACATACTGAGATTTTAATAAGAAGACTAAGGTTGTATTAGAATCTTTAGACGTAAGATTTGATAAAGTTTTTACTCCTAATATTGTCAATAACAATTGTGATCATTTACCTATTTTGCATTTCATTGAATGAAAATACTAATGTTGGGAGTGATCAAGTTGTACAACCAAAGGTTGAAGATACTTTGAGTTTACAAAAACAAAATGCCTGTCAACCCAAGAGAGTTCGATTTGATCCTAAACAGTTTAAACATACATAATCTAATCCATTATCACAAATAATAAGATCTTCAGATAAAATGATAACTAGGTCTACAAGTAGAAATTTAGCAATTGATTGCATTTGTTTTTTAAGTTGAACCTAAAAATATTAAAGAAGCATGTAACAATGAATATTAAATAATAACTATGCAAAAGAAACTAAACCAATTTGTTAGGAATGATTTGTGGGGATTAATTTCTCCTCTAATAGATTATCCTATTATTGATACAAAATGTATGTTTAGAAATAAATTAAATAATATGGGTAATATTATTAAAAATAAAACTAGATTAATTGCACAATATTATAAACAAAAGAAAGGAATTGATTATGATTAAACATATGCTCCTATTACAAAACTTGAATCCATTAAGATATTACTTGCATCTACATGTTTATGAACTTTAAAATTTTCCAAATAAATGTTAAAAGTGCTTTTCTAAATGATTTTATTGCTTAGAAAGTTTATATTACATAACCTTTGGATTTTGAGAATAATTTTTTTCCTTATCATGTTTTTAGATTGAAGAAAACTCTTTATGGATTGAATCAAGCACCTAAAGTTTGGTATAATCAGTTAAAGAATTTTCTTCTTGATATAGGTTTTACCATTGGTTGTGTTGATTTAACTTTGTTTTTTAAGAAATTAACAAGGATTTTTTGGATAGTACAAATGTATGTTGATGATATCATTTTTGTTGTCACTAATGAATCTTTGTGTTAAGAATTTTCTAAGCAAATATAGAATCAATTTGGAATGAGCATGATAGAGGAACTTCCATTTTTCCTTAGACTACAAATTCAACAAACACCAAATAAGACATTCATTTATCAAATCAAATACACAAAGGAGGAAAAAATTAGGTTCGAGAATGTGAAAGCTAAATATACTACAATAAGCACGACAACAAAACTAGATGACAATGGTAAATCAGTAGATATAAAGCACTATCAAAGTATGATAGGTAATTTACTATATCTTTCTGCCAGTAGACGAGGCATCTTATTTGTTACTTGTTTGTGTGCTTTTTTCAATCTAATCTTAAAGAGTTTCATATAAGTGCTTCAAAATACATTTTTGCTTATCTCAATGATTCTTATAATTAAGGTTTATTTTATTCAAAGCAAAGTTAATTTTTCTTTAAAAGCATACACTGATGCTGATTTTAGAGGTTCTAAAACTAATAGAAAGAGCATTAATGGTAAAACATTCATTAATTTCGTGGTTTAGTAAGAAACAAACAATTGTTACTTTATCCACCACTGAAGCACAATATATAACTGTAAGATCATGTGAAATTCAAATTTTAAGGTTAAAATAAACTATTAAAGAAAATGATTTTGATTTCACTTGCATTCCCATATTTTGCGACAATACTAGCACTATTCATCTTTCCAAAAATCCTATTTTACATTTTAGAACAAAGTATACAAAAGTTAAACATCATTTCTTGAGAGATCATATTATTAAGAAAGATTTTGAATTTGTTTGTTTGCTCATACTGATATATTTACAAAACCATTAGTTCATGATGCATTCATGAGCATTAGAGAAATTTTGGTATTTGTAAGTTATTGATTGTTAGATTTTGTGTGTTTCTTTAGAAAGTTTTTGACTTGAAATCCATTTTAAATTGTTTTTATTATTTTTAAATATTTTTCTGGATTTTTTTGAAATTTTTTTCCTTCATTCTGATTTTTTCTGGATTTCAAATTGTTTTATTTTTATGGATCTTTTTGGCTTTTTTTTGTACCTAAAGGGAATCTGCACACGTTCGAAAAGGTTACTATCGCAGGACAAGGCTTCAACAAATATCTATACGGACGTCCACCGTAGCACGGTTAACTCTAAATTGTGTCCTATTTTAGTGTTTTCTCTTGTTTTTTCTTCATTTTTCCTCTTCCACACCCTCACTAACACATTCCTCTCTCGTTCCTAAACAGATTTCTTCTACTTTTTCACCGGATCTCACCCCATTTTTGCCAAATCTACCTCATTTTTGCTGAATCTTGTCTCTTCTTGCACAAATCTCATTGGTTGGTGAAGAGTCTCATTGAATCTTCAAGGATAATGCCGAATCTTGTCACCAATGGCTTCCATAAGTCGTCCTCACAACAAACTTGCAGCCAAAAGTAAAGGATCAGAGCCAAAACAATCTATAGGTCTAAATCCTCAAAACCCCTCTTTTGACCATTCTTTTTTTAAAAGATTTTTCAATAAAAATCTTCTCGTAAAACGTGTTATCTGTGAAGTTAATTTCTTTAACTTTAGCATTGAACCAATTCTTATTAATGCCAAAATTTACAAATATCTTTTGTATGACTATCAAACTAAGACTTATCTAAACTTGTGGCTCAATTTTATACAAATTTAGAGAATAAAGATACCCATCTTCTTTCTTCTGTTAATGAACTTACTATTAAAATTACTCCTGCATATTTAACCAAAAATTGTCATCTCCTAAATGGAGAGGTTGCATTATGCCTCTCTTAAGCATGAACCATGGTCTAGCAGTGAAGCCTTTGAAACTTTACTCATTTCGGTAGTTAATCTCCGTTCCATGTTACTCCTTACTCATTTAAAACGTAATACTTATATAGTAGCTAACTTCTTATATAGAAATCTTCTAATGAGATCAGGTTATGCCCATTATTCCATTAGTTGCTGTGTTTTGTGTTATGTGAAATCACAATGTAAAGTGGAACCTTTATGTCTATAAAGTCCTCAAAAATCACCAGAATCTTTCTCACTCCTTTTGACCTTATGTTGAGTCATATCTCTAAAATTAAGAGAATCAATCCACTAGATGAGCAATACAAGCTCTCCAGTCCGATTTAAGTAACGAAGGTAGACTTTGATATTCCTGCTTTAAGAACTGTTGTTGCTTCGTCATCTGTTCCAACAACCTCCACTCAATCTTCAACTTCCTTGGATGATCTTTTAATTGAGATGTAAGCAATTAGGAGCGAAATGCACAAAGGCTTTAAGAACTTGAATCACAAGATAGATCATTTTAAGAGAAGTTTTACTCTTGATCCACCTTTTAAGTAGTTGTTTATATGTGGATATTTGATTCTTCTTTGTTCTTTTTTGATATGACAAAGCGAGAGTTAATCACATATTTGAGTGTTCAATCAGTTTTTTTTATATGTGGATAATTGAATTTAATGTTCTTGCCATTATCACAAAAAGGGACATTGTTAGAATTTAAATGTTATGTTGATGATGTCAAGTAAATTGAATTTTATTTAAAATTTCAAATTGACTTGCTATTTTCAGTTTTAAAGATATTTAATGAGGTTACTGTGGTTTGAATTTGTCAATTGGAAATTCTATATATTGTTTCCATTTCAGTGAAGTATTTGTTGCAAAAATATAACATATTTTATTTGAAAAACAACTTCTCACAAAATCGAACATTCACCAAAAGGCACGACGATCACAGGCAATTTTCGAATGTTCAGTAAAGATATACTTCACATCAAAGGATTTTCAAACATTCGTTGGAAGGTCCTGAAGATCAATGAATGAACGGACATCCATGCAAACGTCCGCTTCGCAGTGCAGATAACATCTCTTTTAATAGCAACTATTTTCTTTACAAGTCCATAAATAGACATCTACAAGTTTTCAAGATTTATATTTCTACATCTCTTCTCATCTTCTTCTAGCCTTCAAAAGCTTCAAATCTATTTCTTCATTTTGTGCACTCTTGATCTAAAACTTTTCTAATCCTTGTAACGTAAGGATGTACTCGGATCCTTCAACGTATGAAGGATTTTGTGAGAAGTATAAATAGGTTCTTCTCCACTCATTCAAGAGAGAAGTGTAATAAAACTTCATAAGGTGGTGGTACATAGAAACTAGAGTAGGATGGTGCTCAAACCAATATAAAGTTCTTTTTAATCATTTGCAAAATCAATTAATTTTATACATCAATTTAATACTCCATTCACCCTTTGCTAGAGTAATTGATCCAACAATCTTCATGGGTTTCCTTTGTCAAATTAATATCAAATGATCAAACTGTGTCTTTCATGTGTAAATTCTTTCACAATTGCACGCTAATGATATCAAATTAAGAAGCATATTGCGTGCTAAAAATCTATAGTATTATACTTTTTCAAAACATCTCCTTCGGGTAGGAGAGGTCTCTTCATCATATTGCATCCATTGGTATGTAGAATCATAGAGCCTTGAAGAAAATATGATAAAGATGCCAGACAAGAAAAAAAACCTGATAGAATCCCACAGAGTTGAAGCCCAAACTCAGATTCAAAAGCCCAATTGATATCCCGTTAAGAACACCAAAGCCCATTACAGTTCTTGCATCAAATGGCTTGTGTTCAAACAACTTAATCCACAACGCAACATGAAGAGAACAGAATGTGACAAGAAGATGCCAGCTAGTCAGAGTGGTGGCTGCAAGACAACAAGGCATTTTAGACTGACGATTAAACTATAGTATGATACAATGTTATCAAGTCTAAAAGAAACAGAGAATATGTCAACCAGTTGCTGTTCCTGTAAAAAAACTTTACAGAGAAACATGCATCGCAGTACATCCTCACATTAGCAATACTGAAGAAAAAGGGCTCCTTTGAATGAACTTTGCACAAATTTATGCTAATCTACAAATCTATTTTCAGATATGTAGAGGACAGGGAAACTTTGGTAAGGCCATGCCAATAAATCATGAACGACTAA
Organism: Posidonia australis; assembly: GCA_024699735.1. Classification (NCBI taxonomy): domain Eukaryota; kingdom Viridiplantae; phylum Streptophyta; class Magnoliopsida; order Alismatales; family Posidoniaceae; genus Posidonia; species Posidonia australis. The sequence continues at coordinate 29,798 of JAMKQA010012262.1, forward strand.
AAAATGCAATTATCTCAATAGCTCTTATTCAAAATAGGACCACAAGAACTTTAGGTTTAAGGAAGAATACAGAAAATGGAAAACAAAATTCTATCAAAGTTAGCTGATGTTCTTTATGGATAGTTTATTGAATGCAACAATGATTAAACTAAGCTCTATCCTGCTTGCATGATTGACTATGTCTTGTCTTATCCAAGCCCAAAATCTTGTATCTTATTCCTTAAGCTGACAATTGCCTCAAGGGAAGGGCATCCCCTCCAACAATAGGTTCGAGTATCCAACATAAATGAGGAACAAGGGAGTGCGTTTGTGTTGTTACTGCCTAAACTAAGCAGTGCCATGAGTAAAAGTTTTCAAAGAACCCTAAGTTCAAGCAGTACTTAATTACCTCACATCATCATCAAGTAATTTCCAGTTGCATCATTCTTAAAGCAAACGGATTCCTCCTGAAACTGTCATTTCTGAAGAGTCAAATTGTACACCCAATTGAAGAAATTTTAGTGTTATTCTATATGATTTTTCTTGCAAAGTCCAATAGGAAAATATTCTCAACCTTTCTTACTCTATGTTCCATTTGCCTATTAGATGGCCAATCTTTTCTGAAGAAAACTCTAAATGAAGCACGGAAACGTTGGGTACCAACTATCAAACATTGCTCCTAGTACTGCCTCCTCAAAATCCTTCTTCGCAGTTCAAAGTTTCTCTTGCCTTGGTTCCGGCATACTGACCAAAGGATTTAGTTAGGTAGACACCAGTTCTAAAATTGGGCAATGAATGGACAAGTACCTTATAAAAAAAAAGGGGGGAATCCAGCTAACTCATATAGCTATCATTTACCACCAAGACGAAGGTAATAAATAGTCTACGGAACAAAAAATGTCTAGAATAATCAAAGTACAAGTTAAACGCAAATCATCTCCAGCAGAAACAGATTCTTTTTTCCCAATATCAAACAGGACAAAACATAAAACAACTGAAACACTAGTCAATTTGCAATATGTCATAGACTATCAGATTTCTACACAGATAATCCCTAGAAAACGGCTTAAATCTCCCCACCAAACGTGAAGCCGAGCGTGCTGATGAGTGCCTTATTGCAAATCACTATCGACACCGACGATAACACCGACAGGCTCAGAGCGCCAACGGTCCCGAGCTGGAACCTCTCGCTCTCACCCATCTCCTCCTCTGCCGACGACGAATGGCTCTCCCCTCCTCCCAGATCTCCCCCCGTAAAAAAACCTACAAACACAAATCCAAATCCAACAAATAAACAAACAAAAAAGGGAAATCCAAACGAACCTACCACCTCAAATAACGAGCGAGCACCTGCGAAGCCGAAGCAAGAATCGCTCACCCGCCACGACCGATTTAGCTCCGCCGGAAGAGAAATCGGAATTCGGAACGCTGTGAGTGATGGGAGGAGGTGAAAATCCTAGATCTGGGGCATGGGAAAGGAGGAGGAGGAGCAGAAGAAGAAGAATAGAGGAGTGGAAACGACCGAGGAGCGGGGAAGAGGAGAGAGCGAGCTGCGTGTGTGCAGTGCGGCAGTACCCCGTTTTGAACGAGCTTGGGAAAAACGTAAAATTAGCTGGTATTTATAGTCCCCTCCATCCAACAGAGTTTTAAAAAAAATGGAAAAGAAGAGAAAATGGGAGTATATATTTGGAAGTGTAATTTGGTGGGCGTGTTGGTAATTGGCTTCATTATTGATCGGTATTATTCTGTGGAAGATTATTATTGTAGGATATTTGTTAAGACTCTGACAAGGTTTTTGGTTGTTTAGGTAGAATTTGTCAACTTGTTAAAAGCTTTACTTGTGCGTAGTGTATGGTGCCGTACTGTTGCTGGTGGTGTGGCTTGTCACGAGTAGTTGTTTGAAGTGGACTTAGCTCCCCCACTCCCAAAACAAATAATGATACGAATAGGTTGGTTGTTCTTGTTTCTCTTGTGACGCAAGGAATGCAGCCTCAACCCCTGGAACAAAGCATGTTTGAATCAATCAAGTACTAGATTTTCTTACTATCTTTTAGACAATGTCTTATTGTCACAAATGATTAGGAGAACTTTAAACTCGTCGTAAGTTTTAAATTCAAATCCTAAGACATACATAAAAATTCACCTAAATCGATAACAAAAAAAAAAAATAACATACCCTTCGTTCAAATCAGCTTAACAGCTTACATAAGCTCATGTCCTGAATTCATTATACAGTACTTTAACGTCAGTCAACTCCTTTCTGGAAATTTTCTTCACGTGGAAGAGAAATCGTTTGACGAAACTCTTGCGAAAATCAGAACCTCGTAAATGACGAGCACCTGCGTGTATTCAAAACATTTATTGGCAAATATGGAAATGCGCACAAATCAGATTCCTCTTAGGGAGTCGGTGCGTGCACCACGACGATACTTGGTGAATACCGGTGTCGGTGGATTTTACCAGGTTTAGGTGATGGTGGTGAGCTGGAGCATGTAGCGGGGGCGATCGAAGACACCTGCCTGATAGGACATGGTCTATGATTGCCCCAACTATATTAAAAGTTCACCTAATATCGGGTGGTCGATGGTTGAGGCTGACTGAGAGGGTCGCTTTTCGCAAGTTCGCTAACGATGAGACCGTTCCATGAGTTGGAATCTCCTCGACCACTGGCAATAAAAGGAATGTCTTCGTTTCCATTGGGGGTTGTGGGGAGTGGAGAAAAAAAAAAGACGTGCACACCTATCAGCACTCTATAGTAGTGTTAGGTGCTGGGCAACAACTCCACAGTTTTTTATGCCCCATCTAAAAAGAACAAGCTTTGAGAAAAACATGCGCAACTACTGTGGGCGACCTAATCTCCGGAAGGATTCCGGTCGGCTCAAAACTTCAGATCTGCTTCACTAAGTCACTCGTTTCGATTGGAAAGCTTTTAAATCCCGTCTTCTTGAAGAGGAAATCTCCGATCCACCTTTACCTTTGGCAAAATCTCGTCGATCTAAGAAACGCTTCAGGTTGAGATCGTCAGGACAGGTACGCAGTTCCGGTGAGGTACTCTCTCCCCCCCTCTCGGGCCTGGACCAGGTCTCTCTACTGGTTCCCCCTCTATATCTGTTTCCCCTTGTTCTTTCAATGATTTGTCGAACGGAACTAGACTTGCTTGGAGCAAGTCAGGAAGATTTATATTTCTACACATCTCTGCGTGTATTACCCCTATTTTACTGCCTTTATACAGTAATCGCCCTAATGTTATCTTAGATTCTGTATATTGTTTATGGAATATCTCCTTTGGCTGGTTTAATAACTTACGATCTTGTTTTATTTATGAAAAATACTTCCTGGAATGTTTTTCTATCTTCTCCAACATTTCCTGGCATTTTCTCGCCAAGCCAAACGGTGGCAAAGATAAGGGTTATATTAGGGTTGAATCCAATAGGAAAGAACGCTATTCCTGTAATGTTTTGCTTGAAGATGTAATAATACTTATCTGCAGTAGGGATAATAGTTTCATTTCGGAAGAAAATATTCCCTCTTCTTCTGATGAGTGTCTTATATCCCATCCCTTTCCTCTCGCTCCGACGAGCAATAAGGCGGTCGGGGCTCACTGGAGTTCTAGCTCTGATAGCTGGCGAGGGCGGAGTTCCCTAGATGATGCCATGCTGTCCAAATTTACAAAAAATCCCTCTTTTTCTATTTGGAATTATACGACTTATAAACCACCATTAGTTTCTGATTTTATTAATTTTAGCTCTAATATCCCTTTTATTTGTACTAACTCCCCCTCTGTTAGTACTAACACACCGTCTAAGCACTACAAAATCACTAATTATTCCACCGATAAGTTTGTCGATACATCGATGGTCTCTTTAAATTCTCTGGAGGTTTCTGACGGTTGCACTTCCGAAATCAACGTGTACAGTGGCGCGTCTTATCGCATTAATTGCGCACCATGTCCGTGTACTCTGATTGAGAATAATATTAATGCACCCCAATTGTTTCCTTCATGAGTGGGAAAAATCTCTGACGAAGAGATCCCCTCTGACATAGGTAATAAACACAGCCGCCCTTTTTCGTCCTCTCCTCCTATCTTTTCTGCTGGCGGACGATTTCCTCCCACTGACTCAAGATACACGATCCTTGCGTCTCCTGTTAAGCCTTCTTCTCCTATCTTTTCCACTGGTGGACGATTTCCTCCTTCTCTTTCTTGTGCTCCCGGTACTTCGTGCTGCAGCTACTCGCTACCTAAAGACCAGAGTGGTGACTGGAAGGAGATATCCAGGAAAAAATCCCGCCCCCCCTGGGTAAGCTTCTGTAAACTTCATGGTAAATGCTTTAGGTGTGGTTTAAAGGGGCATGAAAAAAAGTTTTGCAAATATACTAGTTCTTGCTTTAAATGTAAATCTCCATCTCACTCTGTAGCACTATGTAAATACTTTCAGGACATGCACATAGCTCCCCCCCACCCTTCTAGCATGAACTCTACTGGTCTTTCCCCTCAAAACCCAACTCTGTTAACCCCTTCTGAGGCTGTCTGTAGCCAATACCAATTTTTATCTTGTAGTGCGATCATTACTACCCACTCTCCCAATCTTACCAAGGAGACTTTAGTAGAACATATTCGGACTTGTTGGGATGATGCCCCTGATATAGAAATATAGACTTTCTCTCCTGGGAAGTATCTTTTAGTCTTTCCTTCTGTGAAAGCAAGAAACGACTCTCTTAATATTTATGGACCTATGCTTCAGATGATATCTGCTTCCTTCATCCCTTAGACACCCAATTCTAATGCGATATGTAACCTAAAAGAGGAAGGAGTTTGGATTAGGCTTGAAGGAATACCACATCATCTTTGGAATGTGGACATATTTCGCCACGTGATTGCTAGTTTTGCTGACCTGCTGGAGGTAGATCTGTCCATAGACTTTGTGAAAACTTTGGGTTTCTCCAGAATCAGAATCAAAACTCACCCCGATATGGATATACCAGAATGTAGGTACTCTGCTTATGGTAAAATTGTTTACCCAATAAAATTCAGACGAAGTTGAGATATATGTTCAACTTCTGAAAATACCCCTAAGCCGACCCACATCTGGCCTTCCAAATCCTCTACTGACTTCTCTATTACCAGTGGCTTGAACCTGGTCCGGAAGCAGTTCAAAAATAACAAAGGGTGGAGGGGAAACAAGGGAAATAGAATCTCAAAATTTGGGAAATATGTCTGGACTAGACCTATCAGTCCGAAACGATTACCTCCTTCGAAAGCTGTTGGTATTCTCCCGACCCCCTCCTCCTCTTCCCCAATGGAAGGTTTTATCTCTACAACCCCTGTAACTGCCTCTCCTAACTTTACCCATGAGGAGAATGATACAACAAAGTTTATTGAAACGGAAATCAAAGCTAGGAAACTATTTCTGTCAAAATTCAAGAAGGTTCTGGCTATATATGACTGTTTGGAGAATGATGATTTGGGTGGAACAAGCGAGGTTGTTGCTGAACCACATCCACCTACACCCATACATGCGCTAGGTAATACTGATAACAATCCATTCACTCTTTTTTCTCAGAATGACACTACTTCAGTAGCTTCTTCTTATGTTTCTGAGGCTTCTTTTCCTGATTTAGAAGATAATACTAGTCATTTATTGAATGATGTTCTAACCTGGAATTCTTATGATCAGTTTAATAGTTTTTCTGAAAAGATTGGAATTACTTTAAATTCCTTAGCTGAAGTTAAATCTTTTTACAATTTAGTCAGAAAAGACCAAGGTTTAGCTCACTTAAACCTAAATGATGATTCCTATATTTTTGAGAACTTTGCTTCTCTTTGTATATCCCTAGGTAAATAAATGTTAATTGCAGCATGGAATATTAGAGGTATGGAAAGTTGTGGAAAAAAAAGAGCTATACGTAATTTGGTTAGATCAAACAAATGCAATATCCTTATTATTAGTGAGACTAAACTTGAATCCTTCTCCCCTAACCTTCTGAATAATATAGGAGGAGGTATAATTAATCAATGGCCTTTTCTCCCTTCACTAGGTGTCTATGGGGGAATTCTTATTAGCTAGGATGATAATTTGTTTAAAATTTGTGATACCATTATTGCAACTTTTAGTATATCTTTATCTTTCAAGAATCTCTCAGATAACTTTGAATGGTGGCTCACAGGAGTATATGGACCGTGTGTTCCAAGGTTAAAGAAAAGTTTTATTGAGGAATTGGACATTATTAGTAATAAAGTTAATTCAAATTGGGTCATAGGAGGATATTTTAATATGATAAGGTATTCGTATGAACACTCCTCTAGTTGTGGTATATCTTATCATATGAAGGATTTCAATGAATTTATTGAAAATCATTGCCTAATAGATATCCATCCTAATAATTGTAAATATACATGGTCAAACTTTCACGCTCAGCCCACGATGGTCAGACTGGATAGATTCTTGATTACCACTGGCTCGGGAGATAAATATCCTGATTCTTTTTGTATGGGAAAATCCAGAGTTATCTCCGACCACATACCTATCACTCTCAGCACCATCCCATATGATTGGAGCCCCCCTCTTTTTAAGTTCTACAAGGCTTGATTTTTGATTGAGGGGTTCTCCAGTTTCATTGAACATTATTGGCGTAATTCCTCAGCCATTTGTTTGTCAATATCACCTGTGGCCAGATTTGCTTATAGATTAAAATACCTGAAAAAACATATTGTCATTTGGATTGCTACTATTAGGGAACAAAGGAAAAATAGGCTAAAGACAGTTGAATCCCAAATCGCATATATTGATTCACTGCTGGAATCTTTCAAAAATTCAGCAACTTTTCGAGGAAATTTGATAGAGCTTAAGGAAGAACACTACTTACTACTACAAGAACAGGAAGCATATTGGAAACAGAAATCCAGAATCCAATGGCTTAAAAAAAGTGACCTTAGCACGAAATTCTTTCATAACATGGTAAAATATAGGAGAAGAGTGAATGCTATTCATTCTCTAAATATCAACGGCATTCAGGAACAATCTCCATCCTTAATATGTAAAGAAATAGAAAATCACTTTATTTGGCAATTTAATAAGTCAGATAGAATAATACCTTCTTTTGATTGGGATACTTTAGTGCCAAACAAAATCACCAATCCAAATATATTGGAAACCTCTTTCTCTATGGAAGAGATACACCGAAGTGTCAGATCATTGCCTAGGAAAAAAACTCCTGGTCCTGATAGTTTCCCTTTGTGCTTCTTCCAGCACTTCTGGGACATCATGAAATATGACATATCAGAAATCTTCAACAACCTACATTCCTCCACTGATATAGAATATCTGATTCACATTAATCAAACTTTCATATCTCTTATTCCTAAAAAAGAAGGTGCTAAAGAGATAAAAAAATTTAGACCTATTAGTTTGGTAAATAGTCTTTACAAAATTATATCAAAGACTTTAGCAACGAGATTCACTCCTATTCTCAACAACATCATTTATAATTCTCAATGTGCCTTTCTTTCTGGAAGGTACATAGGTGACTGTTTCTTAGTTGCGCAGGAAACTTTACATTACATGAAAGCAAATGCTATTCCAGGCCTTATTCTGAAATTAAATTTTGAAAAGGCTTTTGATAATGTCAATTGGAATTTCTTAATGGAGGCTCTTAAAGGATTAGGCTGTGGGAACAAGTGGAATACTTGGATTAAAATGTGCATTTCATATGCTAAGTTCTCAGTTCTAGTTAATGGCTCCCCTAAGGGTTATTTCCAGGCTTCTAACGGACTAAGACAAGGTGACCCCCTTTCCCCATTTCTTTTTATTGTGGTCACACACGGGTATAACAGGATGTTAACATTAGCGATTGACAATAATTTAATTTTTAGAATCCAACTACCAAATGGTGGCCCCAACATATTGAATATTCAATATGCAGACGACACCATATTATTTCTATCTGCTAGAGAGGATAATATAATAAATATTAAGAGAATACTATGCTGTTTCCAAACTTGCTCAGGGTTGAAAATCAATTTCCATAAATCATCAATTACTGGTGTTGGAATATCTGAGGATTTTGTTCAGAGAGCTTCTCAAATCTTGGGATGCTGCATTGAGAAACTTCCTATAAAATATTTGGGTTTACCATTGCATTTTAGGAAACCAAATTACCAAGATTGGTCCCCAATAATAGGAAAAATTAAAAAAAAATTATCACATTGGAAGGTAAAATACCTATCTTTAGGGGGAAGGCTTACCTTGGTAAATACTGTATTATCTGCCATTCCTACTTACTATCTCTCTGTCCTACATCTACCAACTAGGGTAGAGAAAGCTATTGACAAAATAAGAAGTAGATTTCTTTGGAACTCCTTATCTTCTACTACTGCTTGCCATTTAGTTAAATGGACAACTCTTTGTAGGTCAAAAGAACAAAAAGGCTGGGGAATCATCAACTTAAGACACTTCAGTTTGGCACTGAAATGCAAACTACTTTGGCAACTTCTATCTAGCTCCTACTCATTGAAATGGAAAGATGTAGTCAGCGCTAAATATTTTGCTAGGAATGGACCGGGTGCTATCCTTAATGTTTCAAATGGCAGATCCTCACCATTATGGTTAGAACTCAAAAAATGTTTCGACATTATAAATGGGTTTACTGTATTTCAAGTTAAAAATGGAAGAAATACTATTTTTTGGGAGAATAGATGGTGGAATGGTGAAAAATTAAAAGATGCCCTACCTGATATACACCATATGGCAAAATTTAAGCAAGCATCTGTCACAAAAACTATAGAGACTATTACAGCAGATTCTGACAAACTATTCTTCAATCCCTTGACACCTGATGTAGTTGAATCCTTACATGCTCAATTAGAAAGCTTACAAACATTTTCAACAACACAAGATTAACAGAAGAATAGGATTTACTAATATGGAAACCCACCAGCAAATCATTCACTGTTAAATCTTGTTATGATATGCTAAATGACGGTGGCTACAGATTCAAATATATGCATGAAATCTGGGACTGCTGGGTGCCACTTAAAATCAAACTTTTTTCATGATTAGTTATCAGTAATAAAATCTTGACTAAAGATAATTTATCCAAAAGAGGCTGGTCTGGTTCTGAACTACGTATTTTTTGCAATAATAACAGAGAATCTGTCAAGCATCTTTTTATATATTGTCCTTTCACTCAGTATGTTTGGAGTGCTTTTACTGCTGGGTTCATTTATCCTGTTATACTTTCAGTTGAAGACTAATTTGCTTTTCCTCCTATGCTAAAATTTGAAACATCCTTACAAGGTTCTCATTCCTTTGTTCAAATCTTTTTATGGTCTGTCTGGAAGGAAAGAAATAATAGAACATTTAAGGGCACTTACAGAAATGCCAATATGATTACAAATGACATTATTTCCTTGTTTCACTATTGGATAGAATGCCTGGGTATAGGATTTGAAAGAAATGAAACTCTACCATCATTATCCACATTCTAGCAAAAGAGAGAGATGGAGCAAGCTTCAATGGCTCCTACTAATTCCCAGCAAGGAATGGAATACAATACCTCAACGCCTGCTCTCCTGAAGGATAATCCTATGATATGATTAACATTTTGTTAGTCGAAATATTATCCAGATTTTCTGACTATAAGTTTAACTTCTATTGTTGAAATTTTTGTGATTCATCTGCGGTGTAATATTGATAGTGGAATACAATGACAAAATTCTTATCCCATATTTATAATAGATTATCGTTTACAAAAAAAAAAACAACTCCACTGTTTTTATGGAGGTGTGAGAATTCTAAGATACTGCTGGGTTAAAAGCAAGTTTTGTAAAGTACACGTGGCAGCATTGAACATTCGATAGGTAATACGTGTGCAAAAAGTGAATGTTGCTGGTAGATGAAAAGATGCGATTGTTAATTAGAATAGATGGAATAAGATATCAGAAGGATCAAGTGACGGTTCTCACTCGTTGCAGGGTGCATAATGAGTTAATTTGCATGTAGAATTGTGCATACTTGTAAAACAAACAGATGTGCACAAAATCGGGTACATACTACATACTTTCGCATGTCGTGGAAAATAATATATTTTACATTCAACTTCAACAAGATTCATGTAAATAAAATAAAAAATCAAGAAGACATAATTTACTGTATTTTGTAATTAACAAGTAACTACATGATTCGCAAAAAAAAGGTGAAATAAAACAATGCCAACGGTCTTTGGGTGATGCATCTCGTGGACGAGCTTTAGTTGGAATGTGACCACTTATATGTCATATGGTTGGATTAACTGGTATACTTTCCCAATTCTCGTACCTTAGGCCCTACTCGATCCCTACCAAACGTATTATTCTATGGGCAACATAGGAAGGAGAAGAAAAGACATTTTAATTTAGTATTCATCTTTTTTTGTAAGTGTAACATCTAAGTCTGATTATACATTTTTATTATAAACCATGTAATTATTTGCAATATTGTGTGTAATGGTTTATTAATGGATAATCTGTTGTTTCTTGGTTGTGTGAGGTTGTGGTTGGCTTTCTGTGCATCTGCTTGTGATTTGGGATCCATGTGGAGTCCGATTTGAGGAAGCACAGTTGCCTCGGTTTGCGTGCCTGTCTTTTCTTCCTTTCTTTTCCTTCTTTTTCTCCTTCCTTTCCTTCCTCTCACTAGCCGCATATTTTTCTCCCCGTCCCCTTCCCTTCCCCGACCCGTGCCACCAGCGACACTGGTCCGTGCCTCGCCGTCACCTCCGATGCGATGGGCGGCCGACGCGATGCGGGTGGAGAGGAGGATAAGTGGAGGTCGCGGCATGCAGAGAGAGGAAGGGGTGACAGAGAGAGGAGGAGAAGGAGAGGATTGACGCATAACTAAAGAGGTGGTGAGCCGCCCGTGTGTACCGCCGGTAGAGGAGGCTTCACCGAGGCGCGAGGAGGTTCGTCGGAGTGTAGGGAAGGTCGCCGGGGGCTGTTGTTGAAAAAATCTATTAATATGTTTTGATGATAAGAAATGAAATGTGATTAACTGTTAAATAATCACTTAACAAAATATGACAAGTAGTCATTAAAGCCAAATATTCAATTATACATATTTGTGAACTTACTTGTCTTGATAGAAGCTTTTGAAAGCTTATATCAATTCGGCATACCGAAATTTTTCGGTATTCCGAATCAGGGAAATTCGGTACATCACTCGGAGCACCGAAATTCAAAGCAAA
>JAMKQA010012263.1:0-41908 GCA_024699735.1 Posidonia australis
AAATCTGTGTTGTCATCTTTATTATGTTTGGATATACATTTTTGTAAATGTCTAGATATATGACCTACACCCCCTCCCCTAGGACATGTGTATGTGGTATTACAATAATTACAATAACATCTACTTTGATCTACAGGGTCTAATGTAAAATACTCCCAAATCCAAAAACTTTGTTTCCTAGGTTTTTTAGTGGATGTGGACTGTGAAGTATGGGTTGGGGTAAACTTAGGCTGATCTGACTTCATACTAGGGATATAGTCATGACTAACATTACCAATATTTTCCATTTTAATATAAAAAATGAATATAAAATAATAAAACCCTTAACCTACAAAAACCAAAACCCAAAAATGGAGGGATTAGAAGTAAAGAATTTAGAGGGATTAGAAGTAGAGAAAATTTGATATTGCTGGCTCAGCTACTGTCGCGTGGAGGCTGGAGTTTGGAGAGTAGAAGACTGGACGGAATCCAAAGCCAATTAGCGAAATCTTTACTTGAATATTGAGAGAAATTTGTAGTAGAGAAAATTATAGTTGAGAAGAGAAGAGAAGATTGAGTTATGAAGAAAAATGAATGGGGTGAGAGGGTATTTATAGGATAAAAATAAAAAAAAGTTTAAAAAAAAAAAACAAATGGCCGTTGCTATATATTTCAGCCGTTAGCAACGGTTGAAATCATGCAACGGTCCTTTGGATCGTTGCACTTTTATTTTATTTTTTTAAGTTTTTTTTAACGGGCCGAGCTCAGCCTGGCCCTGTTGTTTTTTTTCCTGTTGTTTTTTTTCAACTTTTTTTTAAAACGTTTTTTTTTTATTTTTACTGTTGGTGGGCCGGTTCGGCCCATGGTGTTCTGGCGAGCCAAAATGGGCCTATTTCACGGGACTTGGCGGGCCTGAGCTTTAGGCCCGACACGGCCTAAGGCCCACGACGGGCTTGGCCCGACCCATGTTTTGTTTTTTCGGGCCCGTGCTGGATCGGGTCCTGGCTGGACCAGGTGGCCCAGGGCCGGCCTGGCCCGTTTTCCATGTCAAGGTGTCTTTAGACCATTTGCCTGGGTCTCGGTTGCTTGGTCTTGGTGTCCTCTGCTGTCTTTAAGCCGATCACCTAGGTGTCTTGAGATTATTCGCTTGAGATGCAATGCCTACTCGATCTTCGAGTTGATCGCCTAGAATGGTCCAGTCTCGAATCAAGTTGAATGATCGACCTAGTATCATGGTACAATTAAAACTTTTATTTTAATATTAAAATCTTACGAATATTTATTTAGTGTGATGGGTGTTTGTATATTTTCTCTATGATCTTCCTTAATTAAATTTTTCCAAAAATATTTTAGTATTAAACAAATGAAAAAGATTTCATAGAATTATGAAAATAAAATAATTTATTCTACTTTTTTCCTTAGAGATTTGAAACAATTTTAACTTAATAAAAAGAATATTTAATGTGTTATAAAATTGACACTAACTTGTGATAAGAAGCCTATTATCAAATATTTTGATCCCAAATGAAGCACCGTGGAGCAATACTAAATGTGCAAAGGCGCATCGAACTCAGAAGGTATAACTTTCAAAAAATATTTAGATATAGTAATAATTGTTGAAGGTAGAAGGAAAATAACATGATTTTCGTTGGACATAAAAAGACCTGTCAAGGTACTCATGGAATTAATGCATTCACATGATGTTTTTTACGTAATGATGATTAACTTTAATCAATAAAACTATTACGATATATGTAGGTTTAGGATTGTTGAGAGTTTATCTTTAAGATGTGTTTAATATACAAAATAGATGATGATAAAATTCTCTGCTCTTTTCTAGGATATTAGGATTGCCATCACATTCTTACATTTAGTATGCGCTAAATGGTATAAATGAGTATTTGTATACTAAATGTTAATATAATCATCTAAAAAAAAATTTATCATCATGAGTTTTGGTAAGGACTTAATATAGATAAAGATAGTTTTGAAACAGATAAGTTAATCAATAAGAGTAACCTATTTATTGAATGTAAATACAACCGTAAAGTTACGTTCCAGGTTGAATGCTCATTCATAATGAATATTTGGCTCTTGTGTGAAGGAGTATTCATAGCAAGGTGGTGGTAGGTAGACCCATGGACTAGGTTTTGCTTGTTTCAATGGGCCCAACTATGGGCCAGTATTGCAAGATTGGGCCCGACATATATTAATATTTTATGTATGTTTATTGATACATGTATTAATGCACATGTATGTGTTTGACCGGTTACCTGACTTTGCAGGCATTTGTTTTTGTGTAAACAGCAGTTCAACTTTAATAGGTTATAAACCAACTACCATGTAGTAGTTGATCAGGAGGAGTGGAACTTCCACCTCTTTCTCTGGTTCGAATCTCACGGACTGCAAGGAGAAAATATATGTATATCGATATCAAAAAAAAAAATTAATAAGTTATAAATTTGAGCCCTGTACACGTTTTATTTCCGTTGACAAACGATAGAGTTTGAAACCTACAATTGTTTTTGAAATCAGTAGATATATATATTTTTTCCTACAATCAGTAAAATTCGAATCTGAGAGCGAAGTGTGACTTCCACTTTCTTTAACCAACTACACAATAACATAGATAGCGATAGAGTCATTCAAATTGTTCCACTTCTGTTGACAAACGATAGAGTTTGAAAACTGCAATTGTTCCTTTCATCTTTCATGCGTAGATAGCTTCATTCCACTTTTGTTATCATGTTCATTCATCGCTAAGTAGCTTCTGATATTCCTCAGGCATGGTGGTTGTAGTAGTGGTCTTTTCCATTTGCTCGTCTTTCTTAGCAAATGGAAGATGTGTTTTCATCATGGAAATCTATGTTTCATTTTTTCTACATAATTAATTCATAATTACTCCACACTACCAAATAAGTTGCTGTAAAAATGAAAAGTCTGTTGCTTTTGTAAGTACCTCAACTCCCCAAAAGATTGGAAGTTCTATAGGTTGTCGAGTGACGTCTTACTTTTTGACAATTTCTATGGCAAAGTTTGTTTTAGTCTTTCTCTCTTACATATACTACCTTCAAGGAATATAATGTATAGATCTATTATGGTATGAGTTGTCTCTTATATTGCCAGTAGACAAAGAATATATGCCAACAGCAAGTAGTTGAAAAGGAAACCCATCTCTTGAATCCATGGTTTAACCCAGTATTCCATTCAAAAATTAATTAGGGTCCATGTAGGAAAGTTAATAAACTCCTTGAATAAGTTGAAGTCGTCAAAATCAACCGAAACTCTGTCTAGCTTATCAAGATCCATTTATAAATCCTTCAGGAAAAAGTTCTTAGGAAGCAGCAAAAAGGAGATTTTTTCTGTTCTTTCTACTCATGTCAAACTAATGCTTTTCATAACTAACAATTCTCGGCTATCGTATTGTGAAGACTTGCCTATATTGTGAAGCAGTGCCAATCAAATGCCCTTCAAGTAGAAATATTGATAAACATATGCTGATAGGCATGTTTATCAAAATTTACAACACGAGCAAATTTGGTCAGAGATCAGTGTTACTACTAACCTTCCACTTGAACGCTGTACATAACTACCTAACTAACTAATATCAATAAAAAAAAGGACTAGCTATAACTTATTCAATTGAAGCAACGACTGATCATTGGCTGTTCTTCTTCTTGTAACCGCGTATATAAAGCATTCAATGGTGATGAATTGAAGAGCACCTCCATCCCATCTTCTTGATCATTAACAGCTAGTCAGCTAAACCTTCGACTCCATTAATCCCTCTCGTTCTTTCTCTTCCTTCCACCCAAGCTCCACGGGTCTCTTTCCCCCCTTCTTGGTTTCCAAGAGAAGAACAGCAGCAGAAAAGCTCCAACCATGGTAGTCATCTCTCCCGTAGGGGAAGAGGCAGCTGACAAGAAAAGCACAACGGGGAAGGAGGAGGAGAAGGCGGTGGCGGTGGATCATTTCAGCTCTCTACCCGACCACCTCGTTGAAAGAATCCTATCAACTCTCCCGTTGGAAGACCTCGTCCCCACCGCTGCCCTCTCGACCGCATGGCTTCCAATCTTGAGGTCCGGCGTTGATGACGTCCACTTCGACATAGGCATCCTCCACTCCATCCTTCCTCATCTGTCATCGGAGGCCTTCACCGACGAGCAGAAGCAACTGATCATGAGCGACCTGTCGGCACGTGTGGCGACCAATGTCCTCGAAACGAACAGCATGGAAGCCCAGACAAGCTGTTCCGCGCAGATCGATACGTTCTTTCCACGCTGCCCGCAGTTGGTCGAGATGGTCTTCGCCCGATGCTCGCGCATCAAGATGCTCGTGTTGTACAACAACCTCACGCACATCGATACATACTGTCTTGTCGACATCCACCCGTTTCAGCACCTCGTGGCTCTGTATATTCGAGACTTCTTGGTGCATTTGCCGGAGCAGTTGAGGAGCTTCAAGTTCCTTTTTCTCCAGCGCATGCAGACGCTGGGCAACGAGATCGAACGGCTGGTGCTTCATTGTCCGGTGGTCCTCGAATCTTGGATAGATCCCCGAGCTGTCAGGATCCGCTCCCCAACTCTCTTGTCGTTGGCCTTCCGTTCGCCTCAAACATCAGACATACAAGTCGTAGACGCTGATCGACTCAGGAACATGGAGTTTCTCTTTGACTTGGAAGATTTTCGCAGCATGTCAGCCAATCCTCTTTATCGTCTGTTGCCCGTCGGTGACCATGTGGAGTGTCTTGGGTTGTATTGCTACACCCACTCAGACAAGGTATATGTTTTTATCTGCACTTAATTCTTCATTTGATTAGTCTTTACTTTATTAATATCTGTATATAATATATGTGAGAATTTTTCGGTTGTTTTTTGTGCTTGATTTCTAGAACTGGGATGAGATGCCCGACAAGTTTCCTCAGGGGCTTCAGATGTTCAAGCTTAAGACACTGAAATTTCTCACAAATATGATCAGTGGCGTTTCACATTCTATTCTGGCTTTCATGCTCCAGGCTTCGCCGAATCTAGAGGAGCTCATCCTTGTGGTATATATACATATACATATACATATACATATACATATATATATATATATATATATGCACTAGTTCTTTGTTGTTGTCGTACGTACGTATATGTCCGCTGGTCGCATCTCTAGTACGTAATACCATTCAGCAAATCAACTAAGTGATTCTGGTAAAATCTATTCTATCTCTTTTTTGTAGCATTCTCCCAACGCGTTTGCGGTGAAACCCAGTTGCTACTCTCGTCCGTGGGGGGGAGGGAAATATGCTGCGTGCTGTGGGAATCGTCTAAGACATGTTCGGTTGTTTTACGTGGACGCTAGTATTGAATGGTGGACTGATCTCATGAGGTTCTTCATAAGTCAAGTGGAAGGAGTTGAAAGCATCGCAATTTTTTATGACAAATACTCCGTTCAGTACTGGCGACGACTTCAAGATCTCGTTTGGCTCCTTGGGCATTTGAATGTACCCGATATAAAGATAAAAATCAAGCCACTGAGAGGATTTTCCTTCTACCCCGAAAAGGAAGAATGGGCGAGGGCGGCGATTGCTTCATGAGAGTGGCAGCTCCTCGATCGTTGAATATGCATGCTGGTATGTTTCACTCACCCAGCTTCATACCTAGTTATAAATTTTGACATTGTAAATTAGTGTCCAGACTTTACAGATACAAATTTTTACAGTGTAGTTAGTGTCATGAATTTATGATAACGACGTTAACAATGACCTTCACATTGTCGTTTCATGTACTTAAATATGGATTTTCACATGTTATCAAACGTACTTTTGCAAAGTTAACATGTGGATACAGTACAGAGTCATACATGAAAAGCTCTAAGGTCAACTATGAATAAGATTACACCTTCTCCCCATTTTAATTCAATTAATTTGAACATGGCTCGACGTGTATTAATGTTTTGTGTGTGTGTTTCACAGGTTAATTACCACGTGGATACAACAAGACGTTCGACGTCCTTCGTTTTCTTATTTCTTTCCCTCAGATTTATTGCGTAAAGCATTAGTTTTTGTATGATCAGTAGAAGTCAGATTGTAATAGCTTCTAAGCTGGGTTTGATGCTTTGGTTCCATAGTGAGGGATTGCAAGGTGAAGTATGGCCGAGTCCTGGAGATAGAAATGGACCATGCATTATCTCTGTTTCAATTACCCGCTTCTGAAACTCATGGGCATTGTATTTCTGTTGACAAAGAATAGAGTTTGAAATATGCATTTTTTCCTTTCACTTTGGTTATCAAATTAATTCATCAGTAGATAGTTTCTGATATTCCTCGGGCATTGGCTGTCTTGCATGGCAAATAGCAGATATGCTTTTTTCTATCTGTAATGTGGTTTCTTGGACTGACCTGTTCTTTTCATCAATGGAATTGATTTTTCTTTATTTTTAGTTTATGTACCAAATTAACAAGTTGCTGTCAAAATGGAAAATCTGTAGCTTCCATGAGCACCTCAATTTCCAAAAGACTGAAAGGTCAAGGTTGTTGAGCCACGTCTTCCTGCTCGAGAAATCTATGGCGTCTATTTGATGTCAATTATCCGATTGGTGAAATAAATTCGTCGTTCCAGTCGTTCTCCCTTGTACGGCCACCTTCAAAGAACATAAGGTTGAGACTTTTGTATTATGGTGTGGATTTAATTTGGTCTCTAAAAGTGCAGGTAGGAGAATATCACTAACAGATTGTTGAAGAGAATCCAATCTCTTGAATCTATGCATTAACCCAGTATAGCATTAAAAAACAAATTACAGATCATTTAGGAAAGATAATAAACTACTTGTTTAATTTTAAATCATCAAAATCAGCTGAAAGGGCATTTAGCTTATCAATATCCTTTTATAAGTCCTCAACGAAAAAATTATCAGGAAACAGTAAATCAATTTTAATTTTTTGTGCTTTTTTTGGATAACGTTTAATGATATTATATTAAATTCTTGACTATGAATTCACCACCAAGAACCAAAGTAAGTCCAAAATATTACATCAGCCTAGGGTCATAGAAAACTCCAAAACAAAATTCAGCCACTTCCAAAGTTCAGAGTAGGCAAATATCTAAGAAGTTTGACAAAATTACAACTTCAGTTCAAAAATAGTCCATGTAATCTGATTAAAAAGGAATTAATCAGGCAATGGTGTCTTCATTGAAGTTATGAATAGAGGAGGGCAACTCAACAGAGACAGCAACAGAGGCACTAAGAGGAGGAGACACCAGATTGCTGATTGAAGATGCTGCAATGTGTGGCTGGTCAATGTTCCATGAGTTTTGCATATTTGTAACTGATTGAAGCAACACTTCTCTTTTAAAACCTAAACTCAAATTTTCTGTTCAAAAATATATAAGGAAGATAGTATCAAATGTAACAGACTTACATGAAGTTGATATATTATGGAAAGTTCTATTATTTCTTTCCTTCCAAATACTCCAAACCACAACAGAAATTAGTATATTCCACCCAATTTCAGATAAGTCAAAGATACATTTAGGTCTATATCTGAACAATTCCTCGATATGACAAGAAACTGAATACAAAGGACTGTTAATAAAAAATTTTCAAACTGTTGTTGTAAAAGAACAATGTATAAACAGATGAGAAGCAATTTCACAATAATTTTTACACATAATGCATAAGTCCTGCCCATTCCATCCCTTTTTCTTCAGATTTTCTTTAGTTAGAATCTTATTTGATACCAACAGTCAAGTAAAAAGTTTAATCTTAAATGATACCTAGACCTTCCATATCATTTTGTATAAATGAAATCTGAAGCCACCATCATTGATAACCTTACAACATGAATTAACAAAGAATATATAGTTAGCAATTAGGTTCCAATATATTTTATCTGTATCCAATTGCAGCTGAAATCCAATCAACAGTTCAACAAACTGGTCTGCTTGTGACTGAATAACATGTAAGTCACTAGGATGCATAGAAATGCAATTAAGATTAAATAAAACTTGATAATCACCCCTAAATAGCTCCATTACATCCTTAGCAAGGTTATATAACTCAGGAAATTTAAGTTTCAGAGGAGCACCATCTATCTATTTATTTTCCCAAAAGGTTGTGTTTTCACCATTACCAACTTCATATCTAGTAAAACAGTTAATAATATTGAAACAAGCTTTTAATTCTTGCCAAATTGGAGGGCACTTTCCTTCTGATGTGTTAAGAATAGCTCTTAGCCAAGGTTGAGAGAAGTATCTGGCTTTTAACAAAGTAAGTCATTTCAAATTGGATGTACAAATCAGTAGTTGCCATAGAAGTTTGCATTTAAGGGCCAAACTGAAATTTCTAAGATTAATAATGTCCCAACCCTTATGTTCCTTAGACCGACATAAAACTGCCTCTTTCACTAGATGATAACCCTTATTATTGGGGGAGGCAAATTTCCAAAGAAACCTACTCCTAAGTCGATCGATTTCATATTCAACTCTTGAAGGAAGGTGCAATACAGATAAGTAAGTTGGAATTGTAGATAAAACAGAGTTAACAATGGTTAATCTTCCACCCAAAGAAAGAAATTTTGCCTTTCAAAATGATAGCTTGTTGTAAATCTTCTCAATGACTGGTGTCTAGTCCTTATATATAGCTTTTCTATAATGCAAAGGCAGTCTAAGATAAGTAATGGGTAAATCTACAGCTTGACATCCTAGAATGTCACAATAGTATTTCAGTGATGTTTCAGAAACACCAACACCAGTGAGGAAAGATTTTTAGAAATTTATCTTAAATCCAGAAGAAGTCTAAAAATAACATAATATTCTTTTAATGTTCACCATATTATTTTTATCAGAAGAAAGAAAGAAGATGATGTCATCGGCATATTGGATATTAATCACATTTAGACTCCCATTTAGAAGTTGAATTCCAGAAATAAGTTCTTTATCTGTAGTCAGAGATAACATTCTATTCAGAATATGAGAAACTACAATAAATAGTAGAGGAAAAATGAGATCACCTTGTCTAAGTCCATTAGAAGCACCAAAATATTCCTTAGAAGACTCATTTTTTTGTGCTTTTCACTCATGTCCGAGGATGTTTTCAATAACTTCAATCTCAATGTGAAACAATACCGATAGGGTAGTGGGAAAATCATCCACCTCCCTGTGAGTTCTTTCAAGTAGAAATTTTGATAAACATGCTTTCTTACAACTTAAGCCCACTACACTCAACAATATTGTCGACAACTGTAGATAGTGCATGACAATGCCTCATTGTCACAATGGTTGGGAGAACTTCAAACTCGCCACAGGTCTCAGGTTCGAATCCTGAAGTATGTAGAAATATTTCACAGTAGCTGGGAGATGGTATAAACTCACCACGCCCCCTCCCGCCCCCCTCTCTAAACCGGTAACAAACAAAAAAAAACTGTAGATAGTGCATGATCAATATGTCAAACTACGTGACAAATTTCCAACCTCTTTAGTCTCTGTTGGAGAACAGCGGCTAACCAAAAAAAATGTAAAATGAACATTAATAATAGAAATAAGACTTTGATGGTACCACTTTCATTTTCCAACATTGAAAGTACTCTAGAAGTGCCTATTCACTTCAAAGAGGAGGTCACATCGTCGCACTCACACTCACCGTCACAGTCACAGGTAGACTACGAAGAGCGCGCCTTACAAGTTCTCCTCTTTGAAAACACTATAGACCCCTTAAGACCAATGGCCACCCTACATTCTTGCAGGCAGATGAATGATAGAATGTGTCTAGTCTTCCCAGAAGATTGTATCTGTTATGCGCAAAGCACGGATAACCACTCCCTGGATTGCAAAGTCAGATGAAGGCAATCAGACTTTTGCAGGTTGGTGTCAAGCTCATTGTATCGAACATTTTTTGAGATTAAAATTCGCACAACGATTTAAAACATATGAAAATAGATAAACAAACATCATGTTTTCTTAATGTACATCGTACACCAGCCAAATACAAGATGTGAATACAATAAACATTATCGGCTTAAAGAGACGTGAAAAGTTAGAACTAAAACTGTATGGATCATCCGGTATTCGAACTGGTGGAGGAGCTGTTGATTGTTATTGTGCATCACTTATGGCCTACGTTAAACCAACCACCAGCTTCTCGATATAGAGCTGCAGCCACTTAAAGACTTATTTAAAGGAAAAAGAACTGTGATTACTGCAGCTAAATGGCATGATATGATACATAGGGAATACATTAGCATCCTCATTTGGATTAGACAAAATCCGATGGTTTTCCAACTTTAATTTTCTCCTCAGCTAGGAAGCTTATTATGGCATTCTTCTGCCAACTCTTAAAACTCCTGCATCAATGATTATAAAGATTAGTGAGTGCCCATAACAGTAAATACTGTGAACTTTGTTTTACAATCAAGTCTACTCTAGAACTGCAAAGTTTCAGATTATAAACTTGTCTTCCTTTCAATTTTTTTCATATATACATGAAATAGAAACTTACTTGTGGTCCAAGTAAGCAATAATCTCGCCATGAGGAAAAGCTGCTTTAGTAGCTTGATATGCTACCCTAATGGCCTGCTTCCATCTTCCACCAATACCATTCCCGTTACTTTCTGGTTTTTGCTTGCTAGGATCTTCCATAGGCAAAGAATATCCAGAGAGAAGGTGCCCTACCCAAACTCCATCTTTCCTGTAGTTGCTTTTACGTTAGTACCAAAGCAGGGGACTAACAGATTCAGAGCTGAATATGCGTTAGAGCAACAGAAATCAACACATACTTTTATTTAAAAATAACATGACTGAAGGAGAAAAACTACATAAATGCCTTAACCCCACTAGGCTGGATTGGCAAAATAAATCATTTTATCCATTGAGCTCAATCAAATGTTACTTCTTCTGTTAGAGTGTGTGTGTCCAGCTCCATTGTCACCACTATAACATATAATTTAGGCCTACCACCAATTTTAACTCCAACTGTAGGAAATAAGTGTATTCCTAGATAACCAAACCACCTAACATGGTACTTGTACTTCCTTCTCATTTTGTCCTCAATCAATGCTATCCTTATGTCATTTCTTGTGTTCTTCAAACAATAGATCTTACCAACCTTACTTATGCTTCGCTCATAATTTTAAATGTAGATTTCATGTTGAACTTTGAAAATTGAAAAACCAACACATGTCGACAAAATATCAGCAAGTTGGTGTCATGTAGGTGGAAGCACAATTTAAAAAAATCACCCTTGCTATTAATGGTGATGTGCCATATATGTCATGTCGGTAAGTTAAAAAATAAACACATGTCAGTGAAATTCGACATTTGATACTATGGCTACGCTACACTTATTTATTGAACATATTGTTTCCTGATGGTCTACGGCCTTCGTATCAAATTGTTGCAAATAAATTAGCTCAAAAGAAGGCATGGTTTACAGGGCAAAGTTACTGTTGAGAATAATTAAGATGCTAGTAGTCAATGTATGACAAAATCAACTGCTTGATACATGGGACCTGCTTTTATGCTAGTCAATAAGATTGATGAGGTTGCAATTTGCAATGATTAATCAAAGTTAATTTTAGATAAACTAAATTCACATAAAAACAATGTTGTACAAAATTGTATTTATGTCAGATACCTAGAAAGAACCTTAGAGAGTCTCAAAACGAAATTGACATTTGCAAATTTGCTAACTCTGACGTAACATAAACTACTATTGTCAGATATTATGAAATATGAACTACTTTTATGGTTTCCACATCGAAGAGATGATCTTTATTTGCATATCTACTTTGCAGATAAAAAGAAGAGTTCTGGAACTGTTCTTTTATCATGTTTTTCCTTGAAGAATGGACATAATATCCACAAGTATATTCATAGAAATACAAAAGTAAAGAATATACCATGTGAAGGCGTAGCTCAATGAAATGCAATTGGAACTTTTTTTATTTCTATAAAGTTCAAAATGAAAACCAAATTGTTCACATTGACCTATATTGCTTATATCTCTAAACAAGAAAACAAGTTTTAGGAACTATAGTTTAAAAATTATATGTGCATTGAGAACAGTAACATGCTGGATCTAAATGATTGCGCTCTTCAAATTGTGCAAGTCTTTTGTGTGTAGATACTAGACATATTAGATAATGTAGAACAACGTGAATGATTTAGATTAAAATTTTAGAGATCATGAAAATTTTGAGTTAACCTGAGAATTTTTCTATCACAAGAAACAAAAAATGAGCCATACAAAAGATGCATCTTGATCATTTAATATGTGTCCTAGAAGGCCACTGGGCTTTTGTTTTATGCGTATCTAAATTAAGCTAATCTTTTTCAAAGCACTCATACATTTGATAGCCATAATAGGGCAAAGATGCTAGAAATCATGACTTACTTAACAATATTCATCTGACGAGGCACATAATGACCACCTCCTATGCCAAGAAGAACCTTGTTTTTCTCATTCTCCCTGCACCATTGAATCCTTAAATAATTAGGAAGAAATTTTTAAAAAAAATCCATATTGTTGTATGAAGCAATGCAAGGGATGGTAGCATCATTCTCACTTAGATCTAGTTTCCTTGGATTTAGAATTTGCAAACAAAATAAGAAGCATCAAATACTTATTCATAACTTGTACCTGTTCCATGTTCCTACACCACCACCTCCATCAAGCCCAAGTCCTTCCCATAGTAGCTATCATGAAATAAAACGAATATTTATGTTAAGAACATGTAAGGAAATAGAGATTGAATCTACATAGAAAGCAAGGAATAAGCCAAAGTAACCCAACTAGAGCAACAACTTCAGCAGCATCTTGTCTCTGCCAATATTCTTCTGTGCTTCCTGGAACAGTGTGAAAGAAAGTGCTCTCAACCATATAAAGAAAATGAGCAATCGTAAATAAAATCCTAGCACAATAACCAAAATGCCATTTGGTATCCATCTTAATCGAGAACAAACAAATAAAGACAAAATAAGCACCAAGCAATATCCTGTCTGCTTCGCAAATGTATCACTTGTTTTATTCTAGATTAACCAAAAAAATCAAATTCTAAAGGAAAACACAAAATTGGCTTGGTTCCTCTCATTCTCACATTGGTGAACATATCAGAGTGCAGTACCAAAAGTAGCTCTTGTGAAAATTACCGAAGAAATGCACAAGGTATATGAGGAGATGAGGCCCTCAAGGAGAGAAATACACAAAAGTTAACTTAATGCATTACTTGAAAAGTTATCCATAATAGATAAGATGTAGGAAATTTCATGGTGGAGGATATGAATTGAGGAAAGGGGGAATGAAGTGGAAATGTTTTTAGGCTTTTTCAAGAATCATGTCATTTGATTCAATTTTTTTAAACATCTTGACAGTGATTCATTAAACTATTTGTCTGTTCCATCATGGAAGACTACGTGGTGTATAGATATGGTATTCTTCATTAGTATAACAGAAAATCAGAAACACCAAAGGTTTGATACCGTTATTCATGAGAAGTTTGGAATTCAGACGGAATAAAATGAAGATGACATCTCAACTATTTCAAAAAAACAAAAAGCATGTAATATCAAGTTGGCCTAATGCAGAGGTTATGCATCTCTTCTCTGAAAAAATAAATGGATTGTCCACAAGCTACATGGAGATTTTAGCCTCCTATAGATCTGAAGTAATAGGATGGTGCATTTCGATGTAGAATACAGATCCAAAATACAAAATCTACGTGGAAGACTTAAATAACAGAACACATCATTGTAATAGAAGCTGTACCAATCTCTACGAACAAGGTTCGTGTATTAACCACAGGTCCGTGATGAGTTGCCTCCAAAGTAATCTACCAAAAAAAAGTACTAAAATCTTAAATTTGTAAACAAATTAATTGACAACAACAATTAAAAGGAAAGGTCCTCAACAGAAACAAATGGAGAACATATCCAATCGAAAGACAAACTGCAAGCACTAGACTCTCATGTTCTTCTAAACCCCTTGTAGGAATATTTTAACTTCATGTTAAACTTATTTTCTTTTGTAATTCTTGAAATCAATGTTGATATTCTTTTCTGTAGAAAAATCCTAAGAGGTACTTCCATTTGTTCATTCTAATTGATTTGCATGTTTTCAAGAACTATTTACCAAACATTTGCAAACCTTAAGTATAAATAAGTTAAAAAGCACATAAACTCGGTCCATTTGTCCTAAACAATATTTTAAAAAACGGTTGGCCATTTAAATGGCATTTATACGTGTCAAGACACTGCCATGGCGTTTAAAGGCTACATGAGTTATTAAATGGATCAGATCTACACAGCCATTTTTTCCTGTGTCACCCGTTTACACAGTCATTTTTGTTACGATAAACGATAGTTTTTTCGCATGTCACCTATTTAGACGGTTGTTGTTTTTTCCTTTTGTTGTTGCTCTTCTCCTTCTTTTCCTTTTTTCCCTTTGTCACACATTATTCAGGTTATTTGTTTGAATTAAATTACTATTGGTCGAATATTAATTGCATATATTTAGGTAAGTTAGATGTATGTTGTTAGTTATATGCATAAGTAATGATCTGATAGGGTCCATCCCTACTTCACATAATTAGGATCCTTATTGTCAGTCGTCCATCTTCATCTCAGTAATTACCATTTAAATGACAATAATTTAAAAAAAACTTATTAAATAAGGAGGTATGTTAAACACCTTTTTCATTAGATCCACTATAAAATGAAAATCGAACGGTTAAGAGATTTAGGTCCTATCAGAAAATTTGCCAAATTTTAATTTTGACCGTTTTTTCATTAAACCCCCGTTTAAACCACATGCAGCAATTACACGTGTGGAAATACAACACGTGTCGTGTCCATTTCTTGTTATTTAAAAACATTGGTCCTAATATATTTCAGTACTTAGAATATCAATCTGCCATCAGTCCAACAACAAATCATATTCAACAGAATAAGAAACATGATGCAGCATGCCACCTTTCTGTAACCTAATCAGTATTCTAACAAGTGGACAAATTTCTACCTAAACCAAACTGGCAAAAAGCAGCTGCATCCGAATTCTAGAAGAAAAAAAACATCATACCTCAAACTCAGGTACAAGACCTTTACCCTCAGCAATCCTCCTGAGCAACCTGAGCCATGGCCCAATCCTCGGATTGGGCGGCCCCGCCCACCCAGGCTTCCCACCCTGCAGCGGCACCTCATCCTCCCCCAAATGGGGCACTCCTGCACAACAAAACCCTCATCAAAGATCAAATCTTCAGCAATCCAACAACAACAACAACAATCATCCCAACCAATTGGGTGGACAGTGATGGCGGGCGTGTTGGTGGCGGAGATATGCTTGCTCAAGAAAACTAGTTCGTCCACCACCTCCCCTGTGGCCTCCTCCCACCTTCGGTCGAGGTCGTCCTCCTCGACGATGCCCTTCCCGTGCTTCAGCACCCTCACCTCTCCATTCTTGAAGGTCTCCATCCCCTGCAAAAGAACCACATGGTCATTTGTCGAAAACGCGAGTTGGGTATGTGAGAAACAGTGGTAGGAGTCGTGGCTACTGCAGCTACCGTAGTTACCTGAAGGACAGACGGGATCGGCTGCCACCCCGGCATGGCGAGGAAGGCATTCGCCGGGCCGACAGAAGCCGGATCGGTTGTCGTCGCCACCACCAGCACCACCATCCTCGAGCCGAAGTTGGTCTCTCTTTTGCTACTGTAGCGTTGTTGTTGCACCACACACCGCAGTGGAGGAGGAGAAGGAAGAAGAGGTTTTGGTTTGGGTTTTGCATCTGGTCTCGGCTTTTGAAGGACATGCAGGGGACCCAGGTGTTGTGCGAAGAACCCGTGGGGTGTCGCGGGGTGGAGACCATTCTGTGGGCGAGTGCGGGCGCCCAAGGTGTAAAGGACTAGGGGCCATTTTGCACCCATGGTAGACGAAGCTTCAATGGCTGGGTCTGTACACGGCAAAGGGCACAGGGATGTTTGCCCACTCTCTCATCATTGCTTCTTCTAAAAGGGAATTATGTTTGCATTATTATTATGTTTTGTATGTGCTATTTTTTTTTTAAATCGATGACCTAAGGGGACGACAGGTCCCATAAATCTCACAGACAACAATAATCCGGATTCTAACCTAGAGTCCTACATCCTCTTCTTATAAGGTGACCAGCTACTCTATTGGCCATAGCAATTGATTTGTATGTGTCAGAAAGTATGGGATCATTAGTTTATCACTACGTTTTCTCGCAATAAATACATTACATTCTTAAATTTTTATTTCTCATATCATGCTTGATTCTCGAAATTATTTCAGAAGTGATTTGCCCGATTAGTCATGGGTTTTCATAATAACTTGCATCAAAGATAATAATAATTCAAGCATGAGCACCATTTGGAGAACTTTTTTCCATTTAATAAAAAATAATTTAATAAGATTTTGTGGTAAGTACATAACCAACATTTAACTCACGTCAGATGTATTAAATAGATTTATTAATGATTTTTTATTGAATATATTTTTTTTGACTATAAAAGAGGAAGTTCGATTCTACCTTAGACCGTTCCAAGTTCAAAAGAAAGTACATATGAAATGAAGCCTCCAAGTAGTGATTACGCAAAAATCAAAAAATTTTACGGTAATAAAGAAAATTTATGTATGCAATTGAATGGAAAACAAAAAACGACGCAACTATGTTGCCGCCCAGGATCGAACTGGGGACCTTTAGTGTGTAAGACTAACGTGATAACCACTACACCACGGCAACAAGCTTACTGAATTATCGATTAAAATATTAATAATTAAACATCAAGATATTTTATTCATTCTTAAATGGCCCGCCTATCGGTACCAGTGTACAAACACTACAAAGAGTGTTTCAAATGCTCGGCCTCATCAAAATGATGAACAGACGCTTTTCTACCGCACGGAAGCCTAGCTCTAACTGTGGCAACAGAGATTGAGCTCCGGCCGATGAGAACCACACATTTCAAACGATTCAGCATTAACCTTTTCCAACGAATTACTTCAAATGAAACTTTAAACAACCAAATCCCATACATATAAAACACGATCAGGGTTGTCTCCTAAAACCGAAACCTAAACCAACACACATGTTCAATATTGACATATGTTGCAAGTCTTTTGGAAAAAACAACTTGGAATCAGAGAAAGATCATACAACGACACAATTTATAACCTGAACGACTTTCTCAAGTTATGATTGCATTATCTCGATGTTGTTGATTTACAAGCATCTCATTACATATAACTAGCATCCATGCAAAGTCATGTTAGCATCGATATCGAGTTAGTTAGTACCTTTGAGCTCCAGGGTTTGAGCTCTATAATTGACCTAACAAAACAGAAAAGCAATCACCACATCCATGCTGCCATTAGGAGGCAATGAACATGCATAACAAGTTACAAACAATAGACTCCCTAATGCAAACAACAAAATAAAAGAGTACATATGTTTGTGTCCTGTAAAATGTTTCATTTGTTCTAAGCTTGGTTTAGGGCTTCATATCAGCATGGAAGAGAAGGAAACTGCATTCGGATAACCATATCTGCTCGCTCCCCTTGTGACTGCTGCCTTCAAGCTGCACGCAGGTGACAAAGTTAAAGTAGAAGACAAGGACGTCTCTGAAGAAAAAGATTTTTAATAATCTGATAAAATCAAAAGGTAAACTTGCAATGAAAACAACACAGAGAGCTGAGGCATCTATTTTTTCAATTGTGAGATCAACTGTTTAGAAGAATATGATTGCAGATAAACATGCCAAAAGCTTTATAACATCATCAGCACAATACTAAAAAAAAAGTTGACAGATTCTGAATTCAGTAATTTACGAATGATGACCCACAATGGCCACACTGCTAGAGCTCAAGCCTTGACAGTGGATCAGTAATGTGTTGTCTTAAGCAATGCAGAAGAGGTTTTATTGGAAACCAAAAGTAAATGCTTACAATGGAAAGAAAAGAAACAAAGTTTCTCTTAAAGAAAGGAGATACAACAGGCAAGGAGAGATACCAAAAACAGAACCTCATGCAAAGAGCGCACGTACCACCAAGGAAGTGGAAACCAACCAACACTCAAAGACCTGAAACATCAAACAAATAAGAAAAACCATCCAAAGTCTGGATTGTGCAGCTGTAATCCACCTAGCTGGAAGGACTGAATAGTGACCCTGTGTTGGAAAAGGCTACAACTGCATCCAGCCAAACAGCCACCAAATCACACAGCAGAATCATCATCATATTGCTCTCTCAATCCCTCAGCCTAGGCAATTCTTTTACCAGCAATCATGGAAGCTCTACGGAACCCCAAATATTCTGATGAAAGTATAGCTTCCAGGCAAGCTTGAGAACACACTAAATAAAATAGAGCAACCAAGCCAATCATGGATCGACACAGGATTCCTCATGAGGATTGCAACATGGGATGTATTCCACAACTGCAACAATGATGATCCTTTAGGTCATCAAAAAAGGCCACATCTAGACCACCACATATCAAAAGGTAGTCATCCAACATCTCCCACATCGTCCATTCTCCTGCCAGGTTGACTAATGACCAGATTCCCAAAAATCACTCAAAGATTCTGAACAAATCCGTCTTCTCGCAGGAATGATCCACCAAGGGCAAACTGCCAACCCCACAAATAACCTTCTGCAGCAACAACTAGCAAATCACAAAAGCTCTCCTTTTAAGGGCAAACTCTACCAAGACACCCCCATGTAATTTCTACCAAGCAAAAAAATGAAGCTTCAAATGCACCCTAGTGACTATTTATATAATCATTACCATTTACAAAAAAAAAGCACCCTACTGACTAATTTCACATCAGATATTTAATTCAATCCAACTCCTTCAATAGTTAAAACTGAAACCTACTCGAGGATTCATCAAATAAAACTAAAAGTCTAAAACTATATCACCTGCAAACTACATGCACACATCCGCATATACACTGGGTTTTTTACATTATTTCAGTGACTACATCGACTTTCCTTGCAGATTTCTTTTGTTATGCTTCAAAATATCTAACTTCCGCAGGTCCCCTGAAACATGAAGGACACCTCTACACTAGAAAGTCCTTCCATATGACCAGCAGATACTGCTGAACAGCTGATATCATTTGTTTCCATGTTATAACTAGAACAATGTTTTGGGGGGAAAAGGCAATGAGATGAATTACTGACAACACCAGTAATTGGCTGATTGGATCGATTAATCTGTCTGAAATCCTGATTGGCTATCACATAATTATAAGCACTTAAGCAGTACTCAGACAAAATAGATTTTATTACTAACTTACTGAACCTTGAACTAGACGGATTATCACATCTATATTATTGGAGCATATTTAATGCATGTAGGAGCTTGGCAGCACCTATATATTGTCGGACAGTGGACAGATAATATACTAGAAGGGAAGACATAGCTCTTGCATATATATTTTGTCTGGTTCTGTAGAAGATAGGAGTATAGGACAATATGGCATTGTTATATCATGGTAAAAGTAATGTTGTTAGGACAAAAAAAGACCATCTAATAAAATTACAAACCAGAGAGAAAGTGGATGTTGAGGGTGCATGACTCATGCTGACTCATGCCTAACAGATGTACAATATGTGTAAGCTTCAGATTTAGGGGAAGCACTAAAAGAACAGCCTGCCAAGCTATAATGATTAGATTTCATACTTAAACCTATAAACTCTAATGCACACAAGGGCTTGTGCATGGACCCCCGAATTCTAGTTTTTGAACAATTTCATGCAGGAGGTTCAGATCAATCAAACCGGATAAGAATCCCATAATGCATAATTTAAGTTCATCTAATATTTTGGCCAAATCGTGGACCAACTTGAAAGTATGAGTTTTGAAAAGACCTGGCAATTACATGAACTAGAAATGGAGATATAGACCAACGACTCCAAAGAACCTATCCCAACTATATGGAGCATTCTTAACTTAATAAATAACATGGCCATGTGTCTTCAATATACCAAATTCAGAAATTAGGCTACGGAGTATAACTTTGTGTGCTTTACTGAGGACAACATCAATAACCCAGGCTCCTCTAATGACAGAGACACTAAAGCAAATCATTATCCCAAATGATATTTTCAAAATAGCAAATTAAGAGAGTTAGGATACAAGATATGGCTGTGTATGGTGTAATAAAATGGAATAACTAACTCTGGCTCCATTCATTACCTCAAAAAAACCATCATTCCACAGAGATATTTTCTACATTTATGAAATCCAGTAAGCCTCTTGTAAGCTTGTGTGTTAAAGGTTCAAACTTCTCTTGCAGAAAAGAGACTAGTTTGTTGCAAGCAATGTACAGAGGGGCCTATATAGCATCAAAACACAGTAGCCCATACTTATGATTAAATGTATATCTATTTTACCTAATGACTATATAGTTTCCCTTATTGAATTTGGTAGGATATGTTTTTCCCAGCACATTGTGCAGGTGGTTTTTGATAGTATCATCTAATGTCTCCAAGTTAGGGAAATATTAAAAGAAAGCAATAAATTTGCAACTTAGACAACATATACAAGATCTTTTGATAACAAACTAAACTATTAGATTATTTTCCTCAAACTAACAAGTAAACTATCAAACAACAAAGAATAGAACTCCATTTAAGAAGGCATGCATTTCACAAACAAGTAAACTGTAAAGTGGCTCAGAAAGGGCATATAGAAATACAAATTACTCACTTTGCATTGCCAATACCAGCGCAAATTCCTGCAAGCATGCTTTCCAAGACAGACAGAGTGCAAGAGAAAAAGAACGGTATCTGATAAAATATTCTGAATAGGTGGCAGGGCAACAATTACATATCAATTAAATCTAAACACCCTCCTTGTTCTCATGCTGAAGGAAGCCTCTATATCCTCACATCATTCAGGCGTTATTCGTCGCCTCTTGGAATAATCAAACTCTCGTGTCTTACTTCTAGCACCTGATGATCTCCCCCTGTCATCACGGTCAACTTCACGCTCTCTGTGTCTGTAGTGATCCCCATGCCTGTCCCTATCATCACGATACCTATCTCCACGTTCCCGATCTCTGTCCCTCTCCCTATCTCTATCCCTCTCCCTATCTCTGTCTCTCTCCCTTTCCTTGTCTCGACCCATTTCTCTGTCATCTTGATGCCTTCTTTCTGACCAATCCTGCCCAGGTCCTATGTCTTTCTCGCGATCATCTCGGGGTTTTCTATCTGGAGCTCCAGACCATTCACGATCAGAAAGCCTATCCTTGCCATGGCTCCCTTCACCATACTGCTGGTCAGATGCAGCATCTTCTCCAAAATTGGACTGTTCTTCACCTCCCCACATCCCAGCATTTGGGTCCTGCCACATCCCAACACCACCAGGAGCCATTCCTCTTCCAAAAAATGCAGGATTCACATGAGGAGCCACCATAGGAGGGAAAGATGGCATCATCCCTGGAAAAGGAGCAGTAGGTCCTGCAGGGAAGCCTCCAAATCCACCCATTCTCCCCATCGCCGCTCCATAGCCCGTAGGATCAAAACCCTGGTTCAGCATAGCCCCTGGGTGCATTACTGGTGCAGGTGGAGGGTTCACCATTCCACCATTCCCCATGATACCTCTACCACCAGAAGGTCCCATCCGATTCCTAATATTTCCCATATTTCCTCTCCCCCCAACTCCTCCACCACCCCTTCCCCAATTACCACCACCCCTTCCGCCATAATTTGCGCCAGTCGGAATCCCAATCCCCCCTCTACCCCTTCCCTGGGTAGGAGGGGCAGACTGAATCGGGTTCGAACCTTGGTTCTTACTCAGTTGTGCCTCCCCCATTCGCCTAACACTAAACGGCGTCGCAAACGCCACTACACAGGGCTTACCGTTAAACAAATGTCCATCCATCCCTTCCTTGCAAGCAGCCGCGGCCATCGAATCGTAAAAATCCACCTGACAATACCCTTTCGATTTGCCACTTGCTTTCTCATCAAAGAACTTCACTTCTTTCACTTGCCCGTATCTGCAAAGCTCCGATTCAAGATCGGCATCCGTCGTCCACCAGAGAAGATCCCCAACGTACAAGGTAGTCCCACCACCACCACCGGCAGTAGCACCACTACCACCTCCATTAACATTCACAACATAATTCGCAGGTCCTCCAACTCCCGCATTACCACCAGTCGCTGCAAAACCACCACTTCCTCCTCCTTGCTTCGAAAAACCCTCGTTCCCAAAGCTAGGATTTCCAAATTGGGGAGGGGCTTCCACAGGCTTCGCCACAAACTGGCCCAAACCAGGCCCGACCCCTCTGGGATTTGGAACCGGGGGAGCTCCCCGATACCCAGGAACATTCGAGAACCCCGTGACGGCCGCCGATCTATCAATATCGTTTCTCTCAGTCTTCACATCCATAGGAACACTCATCGGCGCCACCGGTTCCACCGTCGGGGGAGAAACCGGCTGGGGGTGCTGTGGCGGGTGAGGGGGGCGAGGAGGAGGAGGAGGAGGAGGAGCAGTAGCAGCAGCAGTCTGGTTGTTGATGGACGTCTCCTCATTTTTTACCGTAAAGGCGGGGTCTTGTGGCGGGGGGATGGAGTGGAGAAAGCCCTCACCGACGTTGACATCGTTGTAGAGGTCGTCGTAGTCTTCATAGTCCTCCTCGCCGAGGTACTGGTCGGCGTCCTGGACGGCGGAGATGGCCTCGTTGCGGTGGAACCGGTCGCCGGGGAGGCCGTCACCGTCGCCAAAGGGATCGCCGTTGTCGGCGTCCATGTCGCGACGTCCTCTTCGCCGTCGTCGTCGTCGAGCTCGCTCGTTCTCTCCTGGGTTTTGTTTTTGGAACCCTAGCTTTTGGAGAAAGGAAGAGAACGAGGTGGACTCTGGCAGTGCTTTAATGGAAGATGACATCACGGATGGATGCAATCCCAGCCGTCCATACTCGAATTACTGTTTTTTTTCACGTAAATAAAATTTCTAATCTTATTTGATGTAATATAAACTACAATATTTGACAGTATTGTAAAAAGAAAATATTTCGAAAACAAATATGTATTGTTTGCCATTTGTGTCTTAACGAATATATTCCTTGAGATTTTCTAGAAGTCATCAAAATTTGCAGTAGAACTTGTCGTGTGATGGCAAGAGTGACCGAGGGAAGAACCTAGAATTAGATAGAACAAAAAATCTTAAAGTGTGATTTGCATTTATTTTTTGTTGTTTTTTTTTATAAGACATATGTTGTTAGAGTTGGAAAACGGACCGGATCGGGCCGATTCGACCCAAGAAAAGCTCAATCCGTCCAGATCTGGACCGAACCTGGCCGACCCGAAGGTTGGTCCAGGCTGGACCGGTTCTTGCAGCCCATGGGCCCGACACGATCCATGGCCAGTATGTGGGTCGGGCCGACGGACCGGGCCGAGTCATTGGGCCTAAACTGAATTTTTTTTATTAATAAAAAATATTTGAAATACAACAATTTTTTTACATAAAAAATACAAAAGATATTTACATCATTTGTTTTAGATTTTTTTTAAAAATTTTACATCAAGAATTATTCATTTGGGGAGTCCGTTCTGCCTATTGAAGTTGATGTCGCATCATCATCATCTTCTGATTCAGACTTCAAGTTCAATCCTTGAAGACGGTCAATGGCATCGTACCAATCTTTTAAGCAGATGGAGGCTTCTACAGACTTCTCTGATAATCTACATCATTTATCATTTAATACTCTTTTTCCTACAGAAAATGCAGATTCCGATGCCACAGTCGACGTCGGAATCGTTAGTAAATCTTTTACCATTTTTGCTATTATAGGAAACCTAATAGCTGTAGTAGACCACCACAGCTACTATAGGAAACCTAATATTTGTAGTAGATTCTGATGCCATTTTTGCTACATTATTTAGCCGTTACAAAATGGTGCGTTAGCCTGGTGCGTCAGGTATGTGTGTCCCATATTTTATTTTATTTTTTATTGACGAACCGGTCCAGACGTGCTCAGACTGATTTCACGAACCAAATTGAACCTAGTAAACGGACCTTCACGGAGCTTGACCTTGGGCCTGACACGGCCCAAGGCCCACGACGGGCCTGACCCGACACAACGGGCCTGATCGGACGGTCCAGCACCGACTCGGTCCAATTTCCACCTCTATATGTTGTCTATGAAGGTAGTTTCTGATATTATTTATGGTTGGTTGTGAATAAAACAACTACCTCCAAACCCAAAATTCCTGGCAAAGCGTACGAGCCCCTTGTTGTAACCAGTGGCCGTCTAATTAGTTCAAGGCAACCACAGCATTGCCATGTGGCTCTTCCTCTTCGGTCGTCCCAGCTTTGATTAAATCCTCTTGAGCCCCTCAGGCAAATCTGCACTAGTGTATGATATAGTATCTAAGAACCTTTCTTTGGACCTTCTTAATGTTGATTTGGGACCATAGGTATTAGACTAAAAATGGCAAAATAAAATATTAGACTAAAAATAAAGAGAGTGTTCATTCGAGGTACCTTGAAAAACATGTTATTTCTACCATTTCAAATAGACCAAAGGAGTCAATGATAGCACTTATTGATAGAAATATAAGATGCACGAGATGAAGGATCCCTTTTTCTTTTTTTTTAAACTCGGATATTGAGAACGAAAAGACAAGAGAGAAAGACATGATAGAAGTCCTAATCAGAAATGTGCTGAACTAGCGTTGGTGAGAATCTTGTCATGTGTTACAAGCAAGGAGAAAAGCTAAGTCTGTAAGATGTATGATAGCCTTTGAAATTTATTTGTTTGTCGGATGATGATATTAACCATTAACCTACTAGGTGCCATTGGAGTTGAAATTCCCAGCAAAAGAATCTAGTTGCAACAAGAAGGAAGTCCCTCTTATGGCTGATGGTACTTGCAAAGTCAAACAAACTGCTATAGGTTTGTTCAGGTTCATCTCCAGCAACCTGTGCAAGTTATGCATAGGTAGTATCTCACATGATATATTGGCACTTTCCTATTATTGCTTGCCAAGGTAAAGATCAAGGTTTTGGAATCAAAATCCATCCTAGTTTATAGTCATCACAATAATTTTTCCAATATAACATATCCCTACTCTCTACCAATCCCTTTCTTGAAAGATCAACTAGAGCTAATGACGAGGAAAATATTTTTTCAATTCTCCCCATACAAAGGAGATGTTAATATTGCTCAAAAAAACCAAGGAACACACGGAAAGGTCTTTAGCTCTAACAATACATTCTCATCTATTTTTCATTGTTTTAAGAAGCCTCCAAACAAAATTTGTCCTTGGAGAGCTATGTTGATAAACATCAAGCTAAGAGTCCACCATTGTATGTTATCGTGCAAACTCCATCTCATTTCACAAGGCCATTTATTTCCCTTAAAGACTCCCATCTGCACCATTGTCAAAGGAATACTTTCTAATGGACTCAATCCCTAGTATTTTCAACCTTTTTAAAGTAGGGCGATTCTCCATTGTCAAATCATCCTTCCCAACTCTCTAATTTGTGGGACCTTAATCCCTTCTTCATTGATCTGTTGTTTGTCTTCTTCTCCGGCTGCATTTGCTAGGCATGTCTTTGTCTCTGGTGGCTAACACTCTGACAATATTTTAAACATTTCTCTGCTCATCGATGACGACCATTGAAGCTTCTGATCATCCGTTTGTTACTTAGTTTTGTCACTCTCCATAAATGTTATTTTTGTTTGTCATTGTCAATCTCATCTTCCACCGTTCCTTGAATGGTTGTTTGATTTTTCTTGATTGCGCTTGTAGCTTTTTATTACATCAATGGAAAATAATTTTACTAAAAAATGTAAAAAAAAATTCTCTAATAGGTGATCTGTCTTATCTTATCTATAAAAATGATTATTAGATACTAGCGCAAAGAGAACTGAAGTGAAGAAAAACACCTAATGTCATATTGTTGCTCTTAATGTAGAAACATAGATTTAATCTCCACAACAATCACCACTATTCTTATTGAAAGAGTTTCTTATGTGCAATAAGAAACGATAGGGTTATATATGTAATTGTTATATTGAAACCCTAGATATAGAATATATTTATATAGCACACTCTATAATTATGTCATAATATCCCTTAATTACCATTTTACTTAATATGTTCCCATAATTAATCAACCTATTAAATTAGTTAAATCACATTAGTTAAAAATTAAGACTTTAGTTTTAACATAACTTATCTAACTTATTTTATGTTAGACAAATTATTATATGGAGTGACCACTATGTAATTACTTAACAAAATATATTAACCTTTATTTAAGAATAACAACCCTCATTGATACTAATCATAGCAATAATTTATTATAAAAATGTATGTCCTTTTCAAGTACTAAGATATTTAATATTAAAGTTATAATTAAACACTTTTATGTGATAATCAATACTTTATAAATAAACTTACAAATATCATAACAAAAAAAGTAAAATTTATTCACTTTATTTTATCTAATGACAAAACAATAGTTCAATACTTAAACAAAATAAGAACTACTCACTATAAGAAAACAAAGTTTTAACCACGACCAAAACCCTTGGCTAATTCAATTTAACCATAGCTTTTAACTATGGCAAAGCCTATGGTTAAAAATTTCGTATCTAAATTTTAACCGCTGCTCAAGCTCATTGTGGCTAATTTAGCTATGATTGAAAAACCCATAGCCAATGCTGTGGTTGAATTTTACTATGACTATTGAATCTATTTCTTTTCTATAAATTTTGTAGCTAATGACATAACTAAGGTCATGGTGAAAATTAGCTACCACTTTAGCTATGACTTCTAATAATTGTTAATTTGTAAAATTCCACTTTACAACCACCAATTTCGACACAGGTGAAGCTATGGTTAATGTTTTGGTACAATTTTAGTATGTAATATAATTTATTTTTCTTTTTCCATCTATATTATAACATATAAAACAAATTAATTTTTTTTTCAAAATAGAGATCATGTACTAATTTAACGACAAATTTCAAATTTACCAAAAGTAAAATATATTAATTCTATAATCAAGCACATCATGTTCTCGTATTAAGATATCAAGTAGAACACTATTTCTAAAAGAAAATATAATACTAAAACTTAATCTATCTCAAAATATAAAAAAAGGTCCACAATTAATTAAATGAAATATTTAAATCAAACATCATTATCTACGTGACCTGGAGGATTTGACTCAACACCATGATCATCATTATCACTAGCACTTGTAGAAGCCAACAAAAAAAAAATACAAATTATGACTCAACACCATGATCATCATTATCACTAGCACTTGTAGAAGTCAACAAAAAAAAAATACAAATTATAGAACTAATTCAGCATCATAGCTTAAACTATATAAAAAAAAAAAAGGAATGATATATAACAAAATAAGTACTACTACACAAACTCAGTATTGTAACGAATCCTTGTAAAGTCCTCGTTAAAGACTTTTATAACGACATTTCCCCACTACTTGTGTATAAATGTTTTTACGAGAACTTCGGGAAGATATATTTCCTTATAATATCTTCATAATGTCTTTATAATGTACATGCATTATCCTCCTGAAAAAAATTTAAAAAACTATATTTACAAGAACTTCACGAGCACCTTATCCTTGTTGAGTCATTGTGAAATAAAAAATAAATAAAATATCAGTTGTCACGAACCAGCGACCAGCAAACGTAATATTGAGAGGAAACAATAAGTGTACTACTAGAGTACCAATTGTAGTTGCAACTGTTGTACGAAATGTATAAAAAAGAAAGGTAAATGAAATAATACAAGCATTATTTCACATAATATACATAGAAAAGATACAAACAAAATTTAGACGAAGCAAAAGGTTAAAACAGCGTATTATTTTTCCATTGCCCAAGGACCAACATCATCCCCACATTGTGTGCAACAAGATATTGCTATTGTGATCAAAAAATGTCCCAGATATGCAAGCATTTTATGCATACTAACGGTAATCTGCATTCATACCAATGAAGAGACCAACCTATTTAACAGAACCACAAATGGAAGGAATTTAAAAACTATATATGATTAATATGAAACCAGCTCCCCTGTCTACTCAACTGGTTATACATGTAACATTAAACTACAACTATCAATAGGAACCAAAACTGGAAAACGCCTATACCCACCCGAGTACGAGGGAAGAATCAGATAGGGTCTAAAAGGGCAATTGAATGAGTTATTAGAATGTACATGAATATGTTTTTGATAACTACAATAAATGGAGCGCCATTTTCATGCCTCCAGATGCCCAATCAGGATTGCTGCTCCTAACTGGTTAGTTTGTTCTTGATTGAGTTAGTTTCTCACGCAGTTTTCTGCGAATTTAGGTGCATAGACACATCCAGCTCTGGCAAGCCAAAGGAGGAAAGTTCTTGTCATCTTTCAAGTGATATGGCTGCACTGGCCTCTTAAGTAGTATCAAGAAAGTTAAAAGCAGACTGATTCTCGGTTGTGAATAAGTTACGGCAGTGGTAATCAAGAATTCCCAAAGGTTCAAAAAGAAACTCTAATAATAGAATATAATTTTAAATTACAGGAGGTCTAAACTTGTTGGTTGCATTTAAGAATCCACTAAATTGTTTCCAAAAGTTGATAAAATTTGATGTGAATAAATCTTAGGCAAAACCCTCCTGTCTAGGATAAATCATAGTAGAATTCTATGAATATTTTACCTTTCAGTTTCAGAACATGTGCTGGTTTGATGTTTCTGAAATAAGGTAGTAGAGTGGTTCACTGAACTAGAGGTGTGGTTATGGACATCATCGACCTCCACAATCCTGACTGCTTCTAGATTAGGAGCGCCCATTGTAACCAGAATCAGAACTGGAACTGCAACAGACGCTGATTTAGAAGTTCCAAATTGTATTTGTCTTTCAGGTGTAGATCAAGCGAAGCCTGTTCAGTGCAAATGTTAAGAGCTCTTTCACTGTATTATGTGAACTCTTGTATAGTATATTCTAGACATGAATTGATGAAAAATATGAATATTATATCTAAAAATCACCTGTCTCAAAAAGAACTGTCAACAGACTAGTAGTAATGACCCTAAAAAATCAAGAGATAATAAGCCTATTTTCTGCAACTTGTGAAATAAGGAAAATCAAAATAAAGATAGGTGAACTTCATTACTTTATAACACCACAAATAAACAACTAGTAAACAACTCCAAATGTTGACACTAAATCAAAAAGGCAAAATATGTTACACAATGTTAACTTTCTTTATTAATGTGCAATAGAAGAAACTTGCTAGAATAAAGTATTGATTTTATAAATTAACTTGTGGAAGCAAAAGGGGAAAAAATAGAGTTGACAACATCACCATTCCAGGTTAAATATTGATAGTGTTAAAGCTCATGAGCTCATTGTTCCAGCCTATTTGATTAATCCCATAAACCAACTCGAATGTGAATTCTTGTGCCTACTCTTTCCCATTTTCAGATTAAGACGACGACATCATCGTGCTAACAGAGATGATCGATATTTTACTTTTTATTAATCATCTTTGTTCCCCTCTTCTTTGTCATTCAAACAAGAAAAACAAATAGCTAGCGAATAAATTAAGCTGCTTAATACCACTATCTAGCATAGACAACAAGTTTAAAATAAGTACACTGCAATCCAGAGCTCACTGTATTAAAGCGTGATTTTAAGAATATGAAAAAAATATTAGTTCCCAAGAATTGACTTCACCTTGCTCACATCAAAATCAAATCAACTAAAGAACCTGTTTGAGAAAATCACATCTAAACACCGCAAAGTATATCATGCTCTAGTCAAACACCGCAAAGTATGTCCATCAGCATCCTAAGTCTCAGTGCTAGACCACACAAAGTATCATAGCTTGTGACCCTACCACCACCTAACACTCTAGTCTCAGTCTTGGTTTTCTTGGTTTTCG
Source organism: Posidonia australis (assembly GCA_024699735.1). Classification (NCBI taxonomy): domain Eukaryota; kingdom Viridiplantae; phylum Streptophyta; class Magnoliopsida; order Alismatales; family Posidoniaceae; genus Posidonia; species Posidonia australis. The sequence goes on from JAMKQA010012263.1 coordinate 29,889, forward strand.
AACCTCAACCTCAGTTCTCTTAGTTCACAATAAAAGTTGTGGAAATCCTTTTAAGGCTCTTTTCTATATTTTTAAAATCTTTTGAAGCAAAACTTTTAAATCTTCTCAAATAAAACTAAAACCACATTCCAACTCAACAGGCTACAACTTTTTACTGTTCAAGGCCAAAATGTCTAACCCATACGTGCACGTCTCATGCACCAGAAGTGCGCCTGTGCTCCAAAGCTTTTAACTTAACACACAACAACAACTCAAGCAAACTTCCATTCACTAGCAATTATAGAGAATGGATAAAAGACATAAAACACAATTGAATGCTCATAAAAAGAATTCTTAACAACAATAACAATAATGATAAAAGTAAGAATTATAAACTATCTTACTCAACTCTCAAAAATAGAGTCACACAAAAATTCTTTACTAAAAATCATTCTTTCTAGATAACAAACGTATCCAAAAAAATCGATGCTATATATGAATTTGAAGATTCTCAAGTCTATTTTCCAACAAGATAAATTCCACCTACATCCATTCACTAGAGCTCAAGCTATCCCTAAAAAGTATTAGCAAGATCAAACTCCAAACATACAGAAATAAACTAATACTAAATATCAACCACTCGAAGTTGTAGACAAATCTAGAATTTATCATGTTATATATTAAATTAAAGATATTGAAATTATCTATCTAATACAGTGAAGATTACAAAAAATAGATATCTAAAACTCAAGATACGATCGAATCAAGACAGCAACATCAAATGGCACATTGTGTTGCAGTAAGTAAATCCTTCTTCAAACAATGCATAAATCTAGATCTAAATCATTACATTTCACCAAATACTTCACTTTCATTCATTTGTTAAGATATAACTTGCACGCATCTAAAATTAAAGACTAAATCCTCAAAACAAACTCATCACAAGAGTGTGTATCTTGATTCCAACGCACACAAACCCAACGCCTTGTTGGTTGTCTAAGTTCACTAAAGCTCTGATTATGGCCTTCCTCTCTTCCAATCACACCTAAACCTCATGCAAAACCCAAAGATTCAACACATGTAAAGGGATAAAAGATGAACCTAACAAAATCCAAACTCAAGCTCACCTTTACAGCAACTCAACTGTAGCACAAACCATCGAAAATTCCCCTCCAATTAGCTTTGCTGCAAAACCTCTTATCACGTGCATGCAAGGCTAAGCACAACTGCAGAGTCCTCCTCCATTTCACATTCTATCCCTCTCTTCCTCTCATTTCCTTTTGTTCTTATTCTTAATTAATTTTCTCTTATAAAAGGTAGCGGTTGCACCATTATATTTAAATCCTTTAAGTCCTTCAACAAGTAATGGGTGGCAATACACCTATTCCAACTGATCATTAGATCTCATGAATCATGATTATCACCATTGTCAATCAATCACACATTCAAAAGATACTACATAAGTTACTAATCTTCCAACAGATCTTCCTTTAGTTGATCGTCAAACGACCAACCACAAACTAGTCATTGTCGAACGACCACAAGCCGATCGCCATCAAACAATCATAAGCTGATCGCCACCGATAGATCGCACAAACACAAACTAGCCATTAGACATGTAAATTGAGCTAGTTGGCTCGACCCAACCGAGAAAATACTAGGCCCAGACGGGCCTAGACTGAGTTGGCCTGGCCTATCCAAATAACCGAGCCGGGCCAAATTTTCTATTACTCCAGCCTGACAGTCCACAACCCGCCATTGGATCCGGTCGTGGGTCGGGCAAGGCTGAGCCTAATGGGTCTGTCCATCAAATCAATTTATTTAAGTAAAAAATTATTTATTATTAAATAATTAATGTATACATTAAAAAAACTTAAAAAGATATTCAACATTTTACATTAACAATTATTATATTAATATAAATTTAAAAAAATTCTTTATTATTAAATAATTGATGTATACTTTGTACATAAAAAACTTGAAAAATACATCAGATATTGAACAATATACTTTTTTACATTTTTAATTATTACATTAATATATATTAAAAAATTTACAAAAGAAACCTATTCATATTCTTTAATCAATAGTGGAAGCTCTCGTCCCTGTTAAAGTTGATGTCTCTTCATCTTTTGATTCATAGTTTAAATTTAAGTTTTGTAAACAATCAACTGCATCGTACCAATCTTTCAAGTAAACAGAGATTTCTACAGATTTTTCGGATAACTTACATATTCTATCACTTAAAACTCTTTTTTCTGTAAAAAATGCTAATTCTGATACCACAGTAAACGTCAGAATCGTTAGTACATGTTTAACCATTCTAGAAACTATAGAAAACCTAACTGCAGTACTAGACCATCACTTTAATACATCTAAGTTAGTCATTTCAATATCACTAAAAATAAACTCACATTCTAAATAATTTTTTAATTCATTACTACTTGTTGATTTTACGTATTATCCTTTTTTCTTATTTAATCTACTCCAAAATGAACTACTACTACTACTACTATATATTTCTTCAAAACTAGATGTATATGCACTAGAACTACTTTCATTATAATTTGTAACATAATCTTCAAATAATGCACATAAGGTTTCCTTAATTTTATTATTATATTCATCTATTTTTTTCATTTTCATTCATATTACTAAAAATATCATCTATAAGTATCATGCAATTAACTAATCTATGCCTAAGATTCATAATTAATGCTAAGCATGTCCACATTGGAGATTCTTCTCAATAACTATTACATATTTCTTCCATAACTTTAATAATAGTTTCAAATTTTACGATTTGTCTATATTGTTGAAAAGTATTTATATTATTAAATAAATTAACTAAAACTGGAGAACTAGTAGGATAATATTGATCAGATAATTGATTAGTTATAATATAAAATGGTTCTAAAAATGTATATTACACTGGATTATTTTTAATCTTCATCATTTAATAAATAATTAGATCTTAAATTATAATATGTTGTAATTATGTTACTATATGGTAAAGATAAAGTTAATATATCATATGTTATTCCATCTATGTTGAACAACTAATTTAAATTTTCTAGCTTTTAAACCATATTCTACACATAAGTATATAAATTCCTAAAATCTTTTAGGTAATGTTTGAATAAATAAATAACTACTCTTACATTTTCTATAGAAGGTCTAATGGAATTTATACATTATTGTACAATTAAATTTAAAATGTCACAACAACACCTACAATGAAATAAATCACCATTTAATATAGATTTTAAATTTCTTTTTAATATTCCCACTGTAACATTATTATTAGAAGTATTATCAAAAGATATTGTATTAATTTTATTATATATTTTAAATTCTTTAGTAATATCTTCTATAATATTTGTTATTGCGTTTTCATTGTGTGGATGATCAAAAAGTTTAAAAGCAATTAATCGTTTTTGCAAATTCCATTCTATGTCTATTTAATGTGCAGTTAAATATAAGTAAGAAAAATTAGTCAGACTTGTCCAAACATCAAAAAGTAATGATATTTTACATAATAAACTAAAAACATTCCAATTAAAATTTCTTTTTCTTTTTTAAATGCTTTATAAATTATATTTTTATTAGTATTCCTAGAATGGCCTTTAAATTGTGGGGTTAAATAATTTTGTACACAACTTTTAAATTTTTATTTTAAAAAAAAAATTAAATAGTTGTTCATCTTATACTATAAATTTTACTAAACCTTATTTTACTTCTTCTACATCATATTTCCAATTAACTATTCCACTTGAACCAATGTGTAATTTAGATTAACTTAAATTTGTATTATCATTTTTATTATGGGTAGCTATAAATTTTGTTAAATGTCTAGAAATATGACCTATACCCCCACCTCTAGGACAAGTATATCCTGAACCACAATAATTACAATATCATTTATTTTTATCAGTGGGATCGAAGATCACATGCTTCGAAACCCATGTGCTTTACTTCCTAGTTTTTTGGTACCTGTAGATTGCTCCCACAGGATTTTGGACTAGTCTAACTCCTAAGTGGAGTTATAATCAGGGTCAGAGACATAATTATGGCTTCCTACATTAAAAGGATATTCCATTTTAAGGTCAAAAATTGATAATAAAAAAATCCTTAATCTAAAAAGCCCAAAATTCAAAAATAGAGAGATTAAAAGTAAAGAAATTGGAGGTATTAGACGGAAAGGAAATTTTTTTGGTGGCTGACCATGGATATAGAGGACGGACCGCTCGAGATGGAGACCGAAGTCAAGAGCGAAACTTATATTCCACACAAGTGAGAAGAATTGAGACTTGAGAGTAGCAAAGATTTTGAGAAATTGAAAGAGTATGGAGAGATTGAGAAATTTGAGAATTAAGAGGAGTGAGTAAGTTGTGAGAGAAATGAAGATGAATGGAGATATTTATAGAAGATAAATCATGAATGGAGAAGAGGAAAAAAGTAACATTGGCCAAAGCTCAGGTCACTTGGCCTTTTTTTTATTTTTCTTAAAAATCGAACCGATCTAGCCAGACCCGGGCTTGATCGTTGGACAGAGCCCAACTAAGCCTATTGTTCGAGACTGACCAGGCCTGGGCTTGGCATAGTCTGCGGTCCGACTGGGTCGTTTCGACCCAACCTAACTTTTGCTTGGGCTAGACTAGGTCGGGCCAAAACACAGGCCAAGTCAGATGGTTCAGGGCCTACCTGACTCCAATTTACATGTTTACTAGACACAACTGAACAACTGAATGACCACACGCAAGTTGCCGTTGAACAATCAAGAGACCACACACAAGTCGCTACCGAACAACCAAGCCACCACACACAAGTCGTTGCCAAATGACCAAGTGACCATAAGCAAAAGATTAGGCAGGCAGGCAAATAAAATATGCCACATGGACGAGTAAGCAAAATGCACGAGAGATGCATGTACCTCAAAGGTCACAAATGTTACAACAGGTTTCAAAATCAGCGACATCTAATAAAGACTATCTTTCTCAAATTTATTCACCATCTCTTTGGGATATATGTCCCAACCTTCTATGTCATAGGATACTTGAATTACTACTTATTGTATTCCTCTTATTAATACATACATACTAGAGACATTGTAGATTTAGAACTACAAATACATTCAATTTAAATAATCCATCAATAATATCTGTATCAATTGGAATATTTCTCATAATTAAAGATGTCGTTGAAACATTATACAAAGTACTATAATTGTCTTTAACTAACTTTATCATAAATATTAAGTTTCTCTAAAAAGATGAAATATAAAAATAATTTCTTAAATTTAACCGTAGTCCAAATTCTAAGGTAATTCTGTAATCTCCCACTGACTTTACATGTGAATGTATTATGTTTTCCAAGATCACAAACGTTTGGCACTCAGTTAGAGCCTGCCTTATCAAAAATCCTTACAAAATGGTTGAAATGTGCATAGTGACACTTGAGTTAATCAACCGGCTAGAACTAGGAACAAAGGCTAAATTTGATTCATAACTTACAATAATTCTTTCTAAGCCATTTCTCATACTTTGCATAATTAATCATCAAATGCCCAGATTTCTTCAAGAAATAGCACCTAACTTTAGTAATGGACTTGTCGATTATACCAACCTTGTGCTTTTTCTCAGAATTATTCTGAACTTTCTTTCCTTTAAATGCACAGCTCCTAAATTTGTGAGTAGAGAAATTTACGACTCACGAAGTTCATCTTGTTACTAGTTTGTCTTTCTTCTTCTTGAACACATTTGGTCATAAGTTCATCAATAGACCATTCATTCTTATGTGTGCTATAAGAAATCTTTAAAATGTCATACTTAGCTGGTAACATCTGTAAGACAAAATGAACTAAGAAAGAATCTGTAATGGCAATCTTGATATCATTCAATTTTCTTGCGATATCACACATAATCATGATGTATTCCTTTATGTTTCACTTTCCTATATAGCGCATTATTTGTGAGTTCTTTTTACATTCCCATGGAATTTGTAATTTCCAACAAATCACGGGGTGTTTTCATAATTTTTTTCATGTTTAAACTTCTCCCAAACAACTTTTGATTAGGGTTGGGTACGGTTCGATTTGGTTCAGTTTGAGATAAAACTACAAAACAAACCATATAGTTTGGTTTGAATAATTTTCGGTAACATTTGTGCTTGATCTTTTATTTAATGTAAAACCATGGAATTTGCTGTGTTAATTGAATGTAGTTTATTAATGGTTAATCAAGGTTGTGGTTCTTGGTTGTGGTCTCTCCCGGTGCAATTGTGTTCCTGATTTTCCCTTGTGGTGTGACTTCTTTGGCTTTGTTGGTCGGTATGTGCACCTTAGGACCCGTGCTTGAGGGTGAAACCCACTTGAGAATTGAGTTTGGTCAAGGAGTCCAACCACACATGAGACTTGAGCCCCTTTTCTTCTCCACGCCTGTGACCCCGTCTTTCCATGCTCATGAGCCCTAGCGGGAGGGCTGCTTGTCCTGTCTCTTCCTCGACAGGGAGGCTGGCAGAGGGGCTGGTGAGATTCTGGGAGAGTGGCAGGCGAGGAGGTGGCGATAAAGGGAGGCATGGAGCGTGGTGGAGAAGAGGAGAATACAGAGAGAGTGGGGGGACTAGAGGCGAGCCACGAGGTGGGAGGAGAACCATGCGTCGGAGGAGATCGTGTGGGCGGGGGAGGCTGATGTTGAGCATCGCTGGAGCTCGTGGGCATGCGGGGCTTGTCGAAGCCAGGTACGCGTTTCCCCCTCCTTCCTTTCCATGGTTAAGGCATGCTAAGGTTAAGTGATAAATCATGGTTAATGAGGTAAAAATAATGCAAAAATACAAAAAATGTTGGGAATGAGATGTACAACGTGTTTATGTTGAGATCATGCTGATTCATTGTTGCTTCATGGAGTTTTGCTAGTGATTTTGAATGTACGCTACAGTAATCTCGTATGAGTTTCATGTCTTTATGAATTTCTATAGAACAACATGCTTAATGGTTTTGTGTGTGGATTAAGGGATTTTGAAGTAGACTTGGAGGTCTATACTCCATATTTTACTTGTGATTTATGTGGTAGATTAGATGGGTCCGCCCCTCACTCCCACTTTGGGGAGAAGAGATGGCATCAGCCGGGGAGGTTTTCTGCAATCGTAGAAAATGGTATGCCGAACTGAATTCAGTATGCCGAAATACTTCCAGGTGGGTTCCCTAGGCCATTGGTTCGAACGACCAAGGTAATTCAATCTACCGAATCAGGAAATTCCAGACGACCGGATGGATTCGGTCGACCGTTCTGGCAAGGAATTGATAAAACTGACAAAGATTCGGAGTACTGAAATATTTCGGTCGACCGAATCAGGGATTTTCGGTTGACTGGGACCCTATTCGGTATGCCAAATCAGAACCCAGAACTATACTGAGAAATGCCTTGAAAAATGTTAATTAATTGAGATAAATGCATGATAAATGTATGAGATGCATAGAAATTATTCATGAGATGTTGCATGCAAACATGTTGTTTTAATGATGCTTTCCATGAATTTTGAAACATGAAATATGTGGAATACAAGTGAACCCATGCGAGGGGTGAATGCATGGTACAATGAACCATGAATGGATGCCAATGTGAATGATTGGTTTGAGAGACGTAGATGAGAAACGTGACACATAATGTGTGAGATTTATAAAGAATTTTATGAATGAAAACTGGTTTTGCCAAATGATTTGAAATAAAAAACTGCATGTGGTTTAAAAGAGATTTCCGAGATTAGTAGGAACCACAATTAGACTGGGGATTGCCGACAGGGATAGTACGACCTCTAGAGATGTCGGGAAAGTGTCCTTGGTTGTGGTTACCGAGTTGTGGCCCAAGGTAGGAGCCTCAAGACTGTGGTGGTACTGTAGGACCCAGGGTATGGTAGATCCGGATCATCCTCAGTGCCGGTGCTGGTCGGGTCTGGGGTTAGAGTCCCCAGGTGCTCGGGCACCTGGACGTCGTGAGGATGCACTCCGTGCTTGTACCAGTGAGGGTACGTTTTGAGGCTACGGTCGGGGCGGTTGAACTCCAGCGCGGGGTGGTTCACCGCGGCACTGTAGTGTGATCGGAGTAGAACCTCGACAACTACTTATGGCCAGGTCAATCGCCTGTGGCCATGGTGATGCGACTAGTTTTTGAGACATGGTTTGAGATTTGTGTTGAACTAGTTCCTAGCTCTGATTTGTTATGAATTGTGTTAATAGATAAAATGGTGCTTTGGGTTGGGAAACTAGATGTAAATAGTTTTTCTTTTCCTGAGTTGTGCATATAGAATTGTTAATGAGCATGAGATCTTGTAAAAAAAAAGAAGAAGAAAGTTTTTGAAACAACATCCTCTATTGAATTTATCGAACTGCGTGTGTTGGCTTTTTAACGGTTGTGGCTTCCCAAGGTTTTCCGGAAATGCAATGTTTTTGTCGGTTTTGTTTTTGTTCTTGGGACGCGTATTGGGTGACATTCTTATCACTCACACGTGGTTTTCCTTTTTGCCTTGTCTCAGGTGCTCAGGAATAGGTACAGTCTTGTATGGTGCATCGCTTTCAAGCCACTTTCGCCACACACAGGTCTGAGTGTTTAGCTTTATTTATTTAATTCTGTTATTTTAGACTCTATTAGTTGTATTTGGGTAGTTTCAGTACTATTGTGTAGCATAGGGGCGTTACATTTTCAATTTGTGGTTCAATTTTCAAACCAAACCATTTTATTTATTGAAATCGAACCAAACGGAACCATTCAAAATCGATTTGGTTTGGTTCAATTTGTGGTTTAACTGTTTAATAAAGCATATGGAAAAAGTAAAATGTTGATAGTGAAAATGAAAGAATATAACTATATATAATATAAAATGACAATAACCACGTCTGATACTGCAACGAAAACAAAAATTCTAAATAAAAATTACAATTCTTAGTAAAATGAAATTCTCATGTATCATGTTATGATAGAATTACAGTAGTAAGCTTATTGATTGCAGGTATGAAACGTAAAATAGCCTGGTAAAAGATACATAAGAATGACTAAAAATATTTTTGTTTGACTTTCAGTGCCAATCAGTTAAAAAAACAACCTAGTAAAAAATACATAAGAATAACCACTATTCGAATCATGATCCTAAACTCTAAATCCCTAATTATATTCTTTTAAATATTTAATACACACATTAACATAAATAGCTTATATTGAGTTGGTTTAATTCGATTAAACCGTTCTTAAAACCACAAATCGAACCATATGATTCAGTTTAGAGATATTCCAAACCAAACCAAACCACTGAATTTGAAAATCAAATCAAACCACTAAAAATGGTTCGGTTTGGTTCGATTAATCGGTTTAGACAGTTTAGGTGCTCACCCCTACTTTTGATGAGGATCTGTTAATTACCATTAAAGAACCTTGTTCACAGTCATCACACACATTCTAGAATCTAAAGGGAAAATCATATAATCAAGATTTATGTATTAATGGCAAACAAGAAAAGTGATTTATATGTATGCATTTATACTCAAATATAATGTCGAAATTTACATAAGGTTTTCATGTAAGTTTCACATATAATGTCGAAATTAACATGATTTACATATATGTTCAAATATAGTGTTGAACAGGTAGTTTTCATGTACGTTCGGATTTAATGCCCAATAGGACAAGCAACATCATTTGTGATGAGTGACTATTAGTTGAGGGCGATCAACGTCATTTGGGACAAGTGATCGTCAGTTGAGGCGATCGACATCGTTTGGGACAAGCGATTGTCAAAAAGATGGCGTGATCAGCATCATTTAGGACGAGCAATCATCACATGAGTCATATATCACGCATCTAGGTTTGTATTATTGAATATGGCGTCCAGTAATACATGGTCTGACATTACATACAAGGAAAATATGAAATACATGTATTATTTGTCATCACGTTAATGGTGATCTATCGTGTATATGTCGTTTGGATGCATGTATTACTCTATGATGGAACAATTTCAAAAAAGGGCAGAGGACCTTACAATACTGAAAGGTGTTCTCCTCTTTACCTTCTCCTTGAATATAGGTGGATGCAAGTGTGAAGATTGTTGAGATCGAAGGCTTCTCTAGAAGAGGGTGATTAGAGAATTAAAGTAAAAATACAGAATTTACAACTTATTTAATTTGCACAAGTAATATATAAATATATATGAAATAGAGCAAGGGATTTAGATATTATACTATAGATATGCAAAGAAAGGGATGAGAGAAATTGATATACATAAAGTATTTTAGAGTGGTTCAGTCTCTTCAACCTCGTCCATTCCTCAAAAATCCCTCGAGAGTTTTCTTGTTCTGATCATGTTTTCGGCCTAAATCCTACCGTTACACTTCCTTGACAAATCATCGTCACCGTAAAAATTGTAGATTCCTCTTCTCACAATTAGAGAAGAGTGGACTCAAGAAATATAAAATACAACACTTACTTTTCTAACTTCTCTCAAATACTTGACAATGTTGATGGATGGAAGTGAAGCTTTTTGCTCAAATAATGGAGAATTGTAGTTAAAGATGTACTTAAAGTTCATTTTATTTGATGAGAGTGGAATGTTTGATTTTGAACTTAGAAAGCTCTCACAATTGTTTCTCAATTAAGCACGAGAAGATCTGTACCTCTGAAGCTCAATAGGGTATCCTATTTACAGGAAAATGAAGGTAAGGCTGTGTGTTTAATGTCTATGAAAAGCTACAATGTTTACAAACAGTTAGTCATTTAGTAGACCAAAATAAATTCAGTATGTCGAATGACCTACAGTTATTCAGAACAGTCGAACAATTCAATATACTGAAATGGTTGGTATGTTGAATTGATTCTCAGTCCAAATCAACTGTAACCCCGATTCAGTATATCGAAATGGTTCGATATGTTGAAATGTCCTGTATAATGTTTTCAATGAATGATTGATTTTTGGGTCCTTGACTATTTTCCTAAGGTACTACTATAAGGGTAATTAGGAGATTATCACAAGTTCCTAGGAGTACATAAAAATAAGATTACATCATAATAATTACAAAGTTAATTTCAATTTCATTCTTCTTTCTTCATTTTGAGTTCTTCTTAGAGACATATATATCTTTTTCTTCTTTAAATATCTTTCCTTTTATACTTAATTCTTCTGAGTCTATTATTGATCTTCTTTACTATTCTAAGTTATGCAGTATACTATTCTTATACAACACATTAGTCTTTTATTATCATAAAAATCAAGATAAGGTTAATAAAACTAACAAGGATGAGCAATGTCATTGGTGTTGATTGCAGATTACAAATCACTGTATTGGAATCTATCTCGAAGTTAGTCACAAATCACTATGCCAGGATTGTGTATGTATGTTGATATCAATGTTGATCATTCATGGATCGCTAGGTATTGATCACTATGGTGGGATCTAGGTTGTCGGTTGCAAATTTTTGTCTTGTAATTCTGATCTCTAGTCCAAGGGGTGGATGCAGATGTAGATCATTCATGAATCTCTCTTGCAAATTATTAGGGATTGATCATTTGGGGATGGGTACAATTCCAGATCTCTATAGATAAATCTCTAGGTATCCCCTCCTTCTACTCCCAACGAAGGAAATGGGACTTTATTTATAGGAAGGCCACTAGACTTTGAATTCAAAATTAAATATCTCTGAATTTAAACTCGTAGACACCCCGATTTTGAAGTCACTTGGCAGCAGGCTCCTCCAGATGATGCTCTGGTTGCAACCACCAAAACCCTAGCACACACAAGCCCAATTAGGTCCACACTAGCCCACCTGACCCATTTAAACCTGAAATCCAACAAATCAACCTAAGCCTACTTAATTCAGTCAAAATCCACTTAAAAATCCAACAAAGCCCCAATTTAACAAATAAAATCCATAAACCACAAAATCCAATTAAAATCCACCCAAAATCCCATAAAACCCTAATTAAATAAAATTTGATCAAATCCATTTAAAAATCCAACAAAAACCCTAATCCACTTAAAACCCACTTAAATCAACTTA
>JAMKQA010012264.1:0-20381 GCA_024699735.1 Posidonia australis
CATCCTATGCATTCATCCTTTCGTGGTTTTCCTCGTCTTTCCCTTAAAAGACTAGGTGGCGACTCCCTTTTCTTTTCTTTTATCCTTGCGCCTTCGCCATCCATTGGCATGGCTGTGATCCCTCTCCCGCCTCCCTCCGGGTCTGGCACGATCACAGATGCATTTTGAGGTCTGTATGTTACATCACAACAAGTTCCATCTCTCGGTGGTCTATGGTGCCAACGATCTGGATACTCGGAGGCTACTCTGGACTGATCTTTTGGGGATTAGGTCATCTGAACCGTGGCTAGTGGTTGGCGACTTCAATAGCATTCACTTCCCGACTGAGAAGATGGGTTCTACAGTGCTTAATGTAGCTGCTATGAGAGACTTTAATCAATTCATTGATGATGCTTTCCTGATGGAGCTTCCATGCTCTAGAGCAGAATACTCTTGGAGCAATATGAATCACAATTCTCCTATCCAGACTCGACTTGACAGAGCTCTGGTTTCCTCGAGCTACTGGAATTCTTTTCCCAACTGTCGTGCTTATTTGGGCACTCAACTTATCAGTGACCATTGCCCTGTGCTATTTATGTTGATTGGGGATGTTCGTGCCAGCAAGAAGCACTTCTGCTTCTACAATCACTGGGCTCTCCACGAGGATTTCCTCACCTTTGTTCACAATAATTGGGGTAGCACTCTGTGGGGCAACCCTATGTTCAAATTCTCTATGAAGCTGGTGTCCTTGAGAAGGAAGATTATTCCATGGGCCAATAGAATTTTTGGCCGCCCCTCCTTGCGTATCCAGCAGTGTGTGAAGTCTTTGGCCTCCATCCAGGGTGCACTTCAGCTCGATCCTCTGAGTTCTGGCTTAATGTAGGCTGAATGTAACTACCGAGAGCAACTCTTGAGTTTATACCGTCAGGAGGAGATGATCGCCAGACAACATTCTCAGGTCCGTTGGTTGAAGGAGGGTGATTCCATCACCAAGTTTTTCCATGCTACTACGAAAACTAGATGCGAGCGAAACACTATTCACTCAATCGAGGTTGAGGGTGCTCTGATTACTGATGGAGCTGCTATCACCCAGGCGTTCAAAAGGTTTTTTTGCAATCTGTATAACTCCAATGATGGAACGGGACAACTCAACCCTGGTCTCCTGAGTTCCTCAATTTTGAATGCTGCGAATCAGAGGTTATGCTCCCTTGCCACAATGACAGAGATCACCCAACTAGTTACTCATCTGAATCCTGATCGTGCTCCGAGCTATGATGGGTTCAATGCTGAATTCTACAAGAAATCTTGGCCCATCATCGCTGATGATTTCCTTACTGCTATCAATAATTTCCTTAGATCGGGGAATCTTTTGAGTTCAATGAATAAAACTCTACTTTGTCTGATTCCTAAGAAGGATATTCCTGCTTGCCCGGAGGACTTCCGCCTCATTTCTCTTTGCAATGTTGCCTACAGGATCTATGCCAAGCTCCTTGCCAGCCGCCTGAAGCCTTTGCTCCCTTCTCTGATTGATAGCAACCAATCTACTTTTATCAGCGGGCGTCGGATTAGTGACTCGATCCTCTTGGCTCAAGAACTCTGTCACAACATTCACTCCGGGAGGGGCGTTAGTTGTATGTGCATTAAGCTGGACCTCCGTAAGGCCTTTGACTCTCTTAATCAAACCTTTGTTTGCAATGTTATGAGTGCCTTGGGATTCTACAGTCAGTGGATTTTGTGGATGGAGCAGTGTATGAACGCCCACTTCTCCCTGATGATCAACGGCGAGCTCTCAAATTGGTTCCCCTCTACGAATGGTGTTCGACAAGGGGATCCCCTGTCCCCGTATATCTTTGCGTTGGCAATGCAAGCTTTATTTATGGAGATGACTCACGCGGAACGGCATCATCTGATTCAGCCGTTGAAATGTGGCTCCCTTAGTGTCTCCCATATCATTTTTGCTGACGATCTCATGGTCTTCCTCAAAGCAGATAAGAAGAACGCGCATCATCTGAAGTGCATTCTGGATAATTTCTCTGATGCTTCTGGATTACGGATCAACCAACACAAAAGCTCTATATTCTTGGTGGCGCTACTCTACATACTAGATGGATTGCCTCGTACCTGGGATTAGCAATTGGTGAGCTTCCGATCAAGTACCTCGGCCTTCCCCTGATTTCTAAACGGCTGTCTGTTAAGGCGTGCAGCCCTCTCCTGCAAGCGATCACGAACAGGCTTCAAACTTGGAAAGCTAAGCTCCTATCTTATGCTGGAAGATTGGAACTTATTCAGTCGGTGCTTTTTGCGATGCATGTTTACCGGACTTCTTGTTTCATGTTGCCGGCGAGTGTGATCAAAGATATTGAGAAGCTCATGATGAATTTCTTATGGTTTGGGGATGCTAAAGGTCGTTGTGTTTTTATCTCTTGGAAGAACATCTGTTGGCCTAGAGGGGAAGGGGGTCTGGGAATCCGACGCTTGGAAGACTCCAACATTGCCAATATGCTGCGGCTGCTCTGGGAGGTGGAAACCAATAACTCTGCGCTTTGGGTCAAATGGATGCGACAGAAATACTTGCAGGGCAGTTCTATCTGGTGCTCGAGACCCCCCCAAAGCTGCTCTTGGGCATGGCGCAGTGTGCTTCGTGTTCGCTACCTGATTCGTGACAAGAAACGATACTGCATTGGCGACGGAAACCGATTCTAATTTTTTCGGGATCCTTGGCTGAACCAGAGCACCGTTTTGGTTTGTGATGATCGATGTCCTGTCAGTCATTTTATTAGGAATGGTTCATGGGCGGGCTTCCAGGATCGATTACTATGGAGATGCGGGAACTCTGGCCTGACATACTAGCTACTCCCATTAGGGGTGGCGACGATGCTATTTGTTGGCTTCCCCAGGCTGAGGGATTCTCCATTCAATTCGCTTGGGATGTCATTCATGATAAGAGCCCTGAGGTCCACTGGACACTCATTGTCTGGCAGACGGATGTTGTTCCATGCTACGCGTTCTGTGCTAGGCGCGCGCTATCCCATGGACTACCAACACATGATGCTCTGAAACATCAGGGAATCGCTATTGTGTCTAGATGCGTGCTCTGCTGTCGCAACATGGAAATGCTGGATCATCTCTTCTGGCTATGCGATTATTCCTCCCATGTTTGGATGAATCTCCTACCTGAGTTGGGCTGTTTGCAAACTCCGACTCTTCTTGAAGCCACTCTGGAATACTGTAATGCGCTACGGAATCATCACAATTGGAGGTAGGAGCTGAAAAGGGTCGCTGCGGTTTTCACTGAGGTAGTCTCTCGCCTCTGGTACGAATGGAATAGGAGGCTTTTTGAAGAGAATTGCATGATTATGGAGGTCAATCGACTTTGTGCTTTAGTGGGGCTGTAATGGTTGCCATACTTTCTTGGTTAGTTGCAGGAGTTTTTGCATGCTCCTATTCACGAGCACGTGGTGGTTCTGGTGGTTGCTTTGAGCGCTGCATTATGCTAGTGGATCGTCTCCCTGGTTTAGACCCACAGTCTGGTTGGGTCTGCAATGATGGTTGACCTTTTGCTACGGGTGGCCAATGTGGTTTTCGACTATTGCATTGGGCTGGCATGTTTTGGGCCTACCATGTTTGATGGTTAGCCTATTCACTTTTAGTGTTTGATCTGGATTAGCCTATGGGGGCCAAGGGCCATTGTATGTTTGGTGTGGTTTGGGTTTTTGTAGCCCACCTTTCTTGTACAAAATTTCTTTTTATATATTTTGAGGGTCTCCCTCCTTACTCTTGGCAAAAAAAAAAGGGTACTAGTAACCTTAAGTGGGTTCAACTAGTTAAATCCCGGTTGTAATATCAGGGCCCAGAATAGAAAAACTGCACGGTGGGGACGTGCATCTGACATGCGCGAGTCTCCCAGGAGATTTTTAGAATGTTGTAAGCTTGTACCCATGCATTTATATTAGAAGTGAATGGGATATGGGTTTCAATGCTTGATTGTGCATTCTTCTCTTTGGTATTTTTCCTTAGACTTTGTATGCCTACGTAAGTTAGTATCCTATATCATATGCATATACGTATGCTTCAATAGTGACCACATAGTAGTTTGCCACCTTCTACTGTGCAGCCATGCTCTGCCATCGTTGCCTTCCTCCCATACCCTACGAACGGCGCCGCCCGAATCTCCCAATGCCTCGCCAACAATTACGGGCGATTGAAAAATGACGATGGGCCGGCTAGAATAAAGGGGAAGAGAAGAGCTAGTGCTAAAAGGGGAAAAGGGGAGAGAGAAATCCCAAGGTGAGGAGAGGGGGAGAGGTGATTGCTGAAGGGGAGGAGATCGTTGGGAAACGTTGAGGTGCTTGCCGGAGATGAGAAGAAACGCTGGCGACTCATCACAGTGTATGCAACGCATCCTTTCTCTTCTTTGTTTCCATCGATCCTCATGCTTAGTTAATGTTGCAAATTAGTTAAAAACCATAAATGTAGGTAGTCTAGTATGAGATTATGAGTTTACAGAGATTTCATGAATTTACGAGAATTTATCAAGAATATTTCAATGGTTTTTTCGACAGCATGCTACAGTAATATTCCATGATACTTTATGCTATATGATTTAATATCTTGAGAACCACATTTCAGATTAAGATGAAACTTGTTCCAAAATATAGTAGATTCAAAATTCTTCAAGATGAGTATTTATGTGTTCGTTTGCAGTGGCTGGAGATGAGTCCACATGGAGCTTCCAAGTGAGGCGATTTTTCCGATGACCTGATCTAGGTTTACTATAAGTGCTTGGACTGCATGCCGAATGCGCAGATCAAACGCATGGACGGGATGCGCAAGTCTCATAGGCATATTTCCCAGAAAGGAATAAAACACTTGATGAAGATCGTAATTAGTGGAAAATATAGTTTTAACTCCTGAGCAATTATTCTGAAATAAAAGATGTTCAGAAAAGATGTTTTAGAAAGAAATGCAAAGGTTTAAAAAGAATGATTCTTCTTTAAAAGAGATTTAATCAGAATTATTTTTAGAAGAGAATATTGGTTTTTCAAAAAAACGTTTCTTGTGATAAAAAAATGATTTCAAAAGAGTTTTACAAAGACACTTCAGAAAAAAATTTCAGAAAAGATGCATATTTTCTCAGAAAAGAATTTCTGACCAGAAACATGTTTTAGAAAAGAAGATTTCAGAATTCTGAGTTAGCCCTGGGTGAAAGAGACTGGGAGCCAAAAGAGCTAGTGCTGGCTAGGCAATGTACTCTGTTAGGCAAGTGGTGTTAGGTAGGCTAGGTGACATAACTCGAGAGCTCGTGATGGGCCAGACAAAGTCACTGATGCTTGCAACACCATGACAGATTAGAGGGACGTTGTGAGGAGACATATCCCTATGCAATGAGAATAGAAAAGAGGAAATAAATAGTAAGGTCCGTTGGCCTGGACGGTGATATGTCCTACACAGGGATGTTCACCGTGGTAGTGTAATGGATCGAGATTGGTGTCTCCTTCTTTAATTGTAGCCAGGTCACCCCTGATCAAGGTTACCCAGAAAAGAGATTTGCAGATTTCAGATTTAGGTTTGGTTTGAGGCTAGAATTGAGCTTGGTTTTGATTTCTGAGTTTTAGCCAAATTCTCGCCAAAATAAGAATAATATTTTAGGACTAGTTGCAACTGAGTTCTGTGTTTTTGTAAGATTTAAGATTTAGGCTAAAACTTAGTCTCATAGCAGTTTTTCAGAAATAGTTGAATAGAGCATAGTTTTCAGAAAAGAAAGAAAGTTTTGAAAATGCATGATTTCCGATATTTCTTTGAAGAAGCTTTCTTAGAATTTAGCCAGAATTTGATTATGACCCAGATTAGAGTTTTATAGAAAATTTTTTAGAGAAGATAATAGAGTTTGAATTGGAAACAAAGAATGGGAGCCTTAGTCATTTTTCTACTTTTGTTTTCTTTGGAGCGCATACTAGGTGACTTAGATGTCACTCATGCGTTTCTTTGGTTGATTTTTTTCTTAGGTGCTGTATTGGAGTGTAGTCAATTTCTAGTGCACGAATTTTGAGAGCCGCTAGCCGCACATAGGTTTGGGTAGTAGTTAGTATTAAATTTATTTTAAATACTACTCTTACTAATTTAGCAGACTCATACTTAGATTTACATTGCAATGGTGCCTTGTGACTGTGGGGTGTTACAGAAGTGGTATCAGAGCCTAGGTTACACTAAGTGCACTGACTTAGTGGTGTTCGGATTAACGGCTCCAAGAGGCTGCACGAGAAGATGAATTGCACCTGACCTTGTGTGTGTTTGTTTGTGATCACAGTCATGGCACCGAGAGGACTAGGCCATGGGCGAGGTAGGTCGTCTACATCGAGGTTCGTCATAGAGTAGGAGGGAGGCACTTGGAGGGATATGAGGCAGGAGCTCAGCGAAATGATGCGAGAACTCGTTTAGACCCTCGGAGGGTGCCATAGAGACGAGGCCAAGGGTGATCCATGGATCATGTAGTTCCGCCGACTGAGCGCGTACCCTAGACGACCATGGGAAACTGGAAGACTGCGAAGCCTAGCTCTTAGAGGTGGAGAAAATCCTTGAGGGCATAGAATGCCCAACAGAGAAGTGGGTTCGGCTAGCCACATTCCAGCTTAAAGGCGAAGCCGACCAATGGTGGAGAGCTACCCGCCGCACTAAGTTTTCCAACCAGGATTTGTTGATGATTACTTGGGAAGAATTCCAGAAGGTATTTTATGAGAGATTCTTCCCCTAGCACGAGCGAGGCAAGTTAGATAGAGACTTTTGGAATCTGAAGTAGGGAAATATGATAATGGCAGAATATGAAGCCAAGCTTCATCGTCTAGAATAGTTTTCTCAGGCCATAATCACAGAGAAGCAGTGAGCAAAGAGATTCGTGAAAGGACTTCACCCAACACTCACGTCGAGGGTTCTTGGATTCCGATGCCAAACACTAACTGACGCAATAGAGTTAGCAGCTCGTTATGAAGATGAGTGTGGGTTGTTCCAAGAGGAGTACCCTAGGGATAAGGGGAAGAGATTCGCTTCAGGCACACCTAGTTTTGGGAGTACAAGGAGCTTAGGGAAGAAGAGAAAGGAGCGTTCTGAGACTGAAGAAGGGCGTAGTGTTGTCAAGAGAAGTAGTGCTGGATCTAGTTAGATTGGTTCCATTAATGGTGTAGGAAGAGGATCCTGCCACGTTTGCAAGATAATGGGACACCTTGCGACGCAGTGCAAGTATCACCAACAGGGGATTAGCGATGTGGTCTGCTACAACTGTAGAAAGAGCAGACACTTCCAAAAGAACTATCCCAAGCCTCAAAAGATTACTGCAGAGGTGCCCCATCAGCCGACCAAGGGAAGAGTTTTCTCCATCATTACTCTAGATGCTGGTTCCTCAGGAGATGTAGTAGAAGGTAAAAAGCAGTAGACTTTGTTATTAGTATGAATATGTGTATGACTGTTGTACTATGAACTCTCATGTATTTAGCACTTTATCCTATAATAATTATGGTTATGTTATGTGTGTGTGAATTAGGATCGTTTGTTGTGGCCGATCGTATAGCCCGAGTCCTGTTCGACTCAGGAAGCTCCTTTTTTTATTTTGGAGTTATTCGCGGTTGAGATTGGAGATAGACCAACTAGGCTAACTTTCTAATTTGATGTGGTGACTCCATTGGGAGAATATAGCTTAGCATGGAAGTATCAAAGATCAATCAACATCCAGCTGGGAGACAAGGATTTTCAGGCCAAGCTTATTTTGATGGATATGCAAGAGTACGATGTCATTCTGGGGATAGATTGGCTAACACAACATTCAGCTATGATAGATTGTGTCAAGAAGAGAGTATTAGTAGAATGCCCAGGGCAAGGGTAGAGTATGATACAAGGGTTGAGGCTAGGAGAACCTAAGGACCTAAGAAGGTAATCTCAGCTATTAAAGCCTACCACCATCTAACTAAGGGATGTGTGGGATACTTGGCCTACGTGACGATGTCTGCCTCACCAGTGTATAGGGTACAAGACATTCCAATGGTGAGAGAGTACCCAGATGTAATTCCAGAGGAATTATCAGGGATGCCGCCACATAGAGAAGTGGAGTTCACGATAGATTTGATGTCAGGGTCAAATCTGATTTCAAAGGCCCCATACAAAATGGCACCTACCGAGCTGAGGGAACTCCATAGCTAGTTTCAAGAGCTGATGGACTGAGTATTCATCCATCCTAGCGTGTCGCCCTAGGGAGCACCAGTAATATTCGTCAAGAACAAGGTTGGGTCACTTTGGTTGTGCATCCACTATCAAATGCTGAACCAGATTACCATCAAGAATAAGTACTTGCTACACAGGATCAACAACTTATTTGATCAGCTGTAGGGAGTGTCGATCTTCTCTAAGATTGATTTGAGATCCGGATACCATCGGCTAAAGATCCGGGAGACCGATGTCCACAAGACTGCTTCAGGACCTGGTATGGCGACTATGAGTTTCTAGTTATGCCATTTGGACTGAAAACGCACCAACAGCATTCATAGACCTGATGAACAGGGTGTTCAGACCCTACTTAGACCAGTTCGTTGTAATTTTCATAGACGACGTGTTGGTTTATTCTCTGGAAGTAGAGACCCACCAGATGCAATTGAGAACAGTGCTGAAGACATTGAGACAACACTAGTTATATGCTAAATTCTTCAAGTGTGAGTTTTGGCTAAAAGAAGTGGCTTTTTTTGGGCATATTATCTCAAAAGAAGGCATCACAATAGACTTAGCAAAAGTGGAAGCTATGAGTAGTTGGGTCAGGCCAAAGACAGTAATAGAGGTTAGAAGTTTTCTCGGTCTAGCAGGCTATTACTGGAGATTTATCCAAGACTTCTCGAAGATTGTAGCATCATTGAGCAAATTGACTAAAAAGTAGGTCCCATTCGTATGGAATCGGCAATGCGAGGAGAATTTTACCGAGTTAAAGAATCGCTTGGTCACGGCCCCTGTATTGACTTTACCATCAGGAAGTTGACGTTTCACGATATACAATGACGCTTGTGGGACTGGGTTGGGGTACGTTTTGATGCAACACGGGAAGGTAGTAACTTATGCCTCCTGACGGTTAAAGGATTACGAAAGGAACTACCCCACCCATGACCTAGAGATGGCAGCAGTGGTATTCGCTTTGAAGATCTAGAGACATTATTTGTACGACGAATAATTTGAAGTCTTCACTGACCACAAGAGCCTGAAGTAGATTTTCTTGCAAAAGGATTAGACAACGGAGATGGGTGGAGTACATCATGGACTATGATTTTAACCTGTCGTACCACCCGAGTAAAGCGAACGTGGTCGCAGATGCACTAAGCAGGCACACCCTTGTCATGGCCAGTTTGATGATCAAGGAATGGCACCTGATGCAAGAGCTAGTTTAGTGTAAGCCATGGAAACAATCTCAGGAAATAGTGAGGACTCTGTTGGCGAACCTGTCTGTTCGTCCAAAGATGGTAGAAGCCATCATCATCGCCCAGCAGTTAGACCCCTTTGTTAGGGACACGTGGCAGAAGCTGAAGACGGGAACAACACCTCATTTCTTAGTTGGCATGGACGATGGGATGAAGTACAATCTCTGACTGTATGTGCCTTAAATAGAGGAGATAAAGAAGAGTTTGCTAAACGAGGCTCACCGGTCCAGTACACAATCCACCCAAGAAGCACAAAGATGTATAAAGACTTAAAGAGAAATTTTTGGTGGCCTGGGATGAAGAGAGAAATAGCAGAATTTGTGGTAAAGTGCACAACTTGCCAGATGCTTAAGATAGAGCATCAGAAGTCTGGAGGAACTCTACAGCTCCTGGATATTCCAATCTGGAAATGGGATTACGTGTCGATGGATTTTTTCACAGGATTACCCAAAATCAGAAGAAAGAATGATTCAATCTAGGTAATCGTCAATTGGCTCACCAAGTCACCACACTTTCTACCAATGAGGATCAACCTTCCCTTGCCGCAACTAGTAGAACTGTATGTGTCAGAGATAATCAGGCTTCATGGGGTCCTAGTATCGATTGTGTCTGACAAAGACACCAGATTCACATCTAGATTTTAGGGATCTTTGCAAGAGACGCTCGGGATAGTACTGAACTTCAGCATCACCTTCCACCCCCAAACAGATGGTCAAACTGAAAGGACGATCTAGACCCTAGAAGATATACTGTAGGCTTGTGTCCTAGATTTTGGAGGCAGCTGAGAAGATCACTTGTCACTAATAGAGTTCGCCTACAATAACAACTATCATGCTAGTATTGGGATGATGCCATATAAGCACTGTATGGTAGGCCATGTAGAACACCCACCTGTTAGAATGAGGTAGGCGAGCAACAACTTGTGGGACCAAAGATAGTGCAACAGTATGAGCATAAAGTAGATTTGGTCAGAAGGAGATTGCTTGCTGCACAAAGTAGATAGAAGAGCTATGCTGATCGGAGGCGTAGACCCATAGAAATTGAGGTGGGAGACTTCGTCTTCGTTAAAGTGTCACCAATCAAGGGTGTGGCGAGGTTTGGTAAAAGAGGCAAACTAAGCTCTCACTACATCAGGCCATATCAGATCATCAAAAGATTTGGTGAGGTGGCATATAAGTTGGACCTACACCTAGAGATAACTTGTGTGCACAGTGTCTTCCACGTGTCGATGCTGAGGAAGTGTCTCACAGATGAGTCCCAGGTTATCCCAATACAGCCAGAAGAGCTTCAGTAGGACTTATTAGTGGCAGAGGATGCCATACAAACATTGGACAGAAAAGAGTAAGTCCTCAGAAACAAAACTATTGCTTTGGTGTTGGTTCAGTGGCGATATCATGGAACAAAGGAAGCAACTTGGGAGCGTGAGTCAGACATCTGGGCACGATAACCCCACCTATTTGATTAGATGAGAATATCGGAGACAAAATTCTTTTAAGGGACTAGGACGTAATATCTGGGTCTAGTATAAGAAGATCGAGTGTAGGACGCATGGTGGAGACGCACGCTTGACATGCGTGGGTCTCGCAAGAGATTTTCAGAATGATGTAAGCTTGTATCCATGCATTTATATTAAAAGTGAATGGGATATGAGTTTAATTGCTTGATTTTGCACTCTTATCTTTGGTATTTATCCCTTGACTTTGTATGCCTACGTAAGTTAGTATCTTATACCGTATGCATATACGTATGCTTCAACAGTGACCGCACATTAGTTTGCCACTTTCTACTATGCAACCATGCTTTACCATCGCCGCCTTACCCCCATACCTTGCGAACGACATCGTCCAAATCTCGCCATGCCTCACCAGCAATTATGGGTGATTGAAAAACGACGACGAGCTGTTTGGAATAAAGGGGAAGAGAAGAGCTGGTGCCAGAGGGGAAAAAGGGGTGAGAGAAATCGAAAGGTGAGGAGAGGGGGAGAGGAGATTGTCGGAGGGGAGGAGATCACCGGGAAATGCTAAGGTGCTTGCCGAAGACGAGAAGAAATGCTAGTGACCTATCACAGTGTAAGCAATCCATCCTTTCTCCTCTCCGTTTCCATCAATCCCCATGCTTAGTTAATGTTGGAAATTAGTTAAAAACCCTGAATGTCGGTAGTCTAGCATGAGGTTATGAGTTTATAGAGATATCATGAATTTACGAGAATTTATCAAGAATATTTCAATGGTTTTCCATGACACTTTATGCTATATGATTTAATATCTTGAGAATCACATATCAGATTAAGATTAAACTTTTCCCAAAATGTAATAGACTCAAAATCCTTCAAGATGAGTATTTATGTGTATTTTTGCAATGGCCGGAGATGGTTCCGCTTGGAGCTCCCAAGTAGGGCGATTTTTTCGGCGACCTGATCTAGGTTTACTGTAAGTGCGTGGACTGTGTGCCGAATGCGCGGACAGGATGCGCGGGTCTCACAGGCATATTTCCCAGAAAGGAATAAAACACTTGATGAATATCATAATTAGTGGAAATATGGTTTTAACTCTTGAGCAATTATTCTAAAATAAAAGATGTTCAGAAAAGATGTTTTAGAAAGCAATGCAAAGGTTTAAAAAGAATGATTATTCTTTAAAAGAGATTTAATTGGAATTATTTTTAGAAGAGAATAATGGTTTTTCATAAAAGCATTCCCTATGATAAGAAAAGTGATTTCAAATGGAGTTTTAGAAAGAGACTTCAAAAAAAAAATTCTTTTCTTAGAAAAGAATTTCTGACCAGAAGCATGTTTTAGAAAAGAAAATTTCAGAGTTTTGAGTTAGCCCTGGGTGAAAGAGACTGGGAGCCAAAAGAGTTAGTGCTGGCTGGGCAATGTACTCAGTTAGGCAGGTGGTGTTAAGTAGGCTAGGTGAGATAACTTGAGAACTCGTGATGGGTCGGGCAAAGTCACCGATGCATGCAACACCATGACAGATTAGAGGGACGTCGTGAGGAGACGTATCCCTGTGCAATGAGAATAGAAAAGAGGAAATAAATAGTAAGGCCGTTGGCCGGGACGGTGATATGTCCTGCACGGGGACGTTCACCGTGGCAGTGTAGGAGATCTTGATCAAGGTGACACCAAAAAAGAGATTTGCAGATTTCAGATTTAGGTTTGGTTTGAGGCTAGAATTTAGCTTGGTTTTGATTTTTGAGTTTTAACTAAATTCTCGCCAAGATAAAAATAATATTTTAGGACTAGTTCAAGCCAAGTTCTGTGTTTTTGCAAGATTTAAGATTTAGACTAGAACCTAGTCTCATAACAGTTTTTCAGAAATAGTTGCATAGAGCATAGTTTTCAGAAAAGAAAGTAAGTTTTGAAAATGCATGATTTCCGATATTTCTTTGAAGAAGCTTTCTCAGAATTTAGCCAGAATTTGATTATGACCCAGATTAGAGTTTTATAGAAAAGTTTTTAGAGAAGATAATAGAGTTTGAATTGGAAACAAAGAGTGGGAGCCTTAGTCATTTTTCTACTTTTGTTTTCTTTGGAGCGCATACTAAGTGACTTTGATGTCACTCATGCGTTTCTTTGGGTGATTTTTTTCACAAGTGTTGTATTGGAATGCAGTCAATTTCTGGTGCTCGAGTTTTGAGAGTCGCTAGCCGCACATAGGTTTGGGTAATAGTTAGTATTGAATTTATTTTAAATACTGCTCTTACTAATTTAACAGACTCAGACTTAGAATTACTTTGCCGTGGTGCCCTGTGACTGCGGGGTGTTACATCAGTACTTCTCATTGAATGAACTAGAGCTTTGTTAAATGTTTGCTCCTACGACTCCTCTTTGTGGAGGGTACTCATGAAATGCCTACCTTTTGTAAGTACTTTCTTCAAATTTCAAGTCAATGGAGGGGAAAATACTACCTTTTGAGAGAACACTTGGTATCGGTTAGGGACTCTGAAAAATTCCTTGCCAGTTCTTTACCTTGTATCCAGGTAGGAAAAAAGGTCTATACAAAAAATTTGGAATAAATTTAATGTTGATTTCTCAAGTTTATTTCAAAATCTCAGGGATAATAATCCTAATTTGGATATTTTGCAAAATTAACTTAAAAGCTTCTCTGAAATAGTTAGCAATCTCCATTTTAATAGGGAACCTGATATCATTATATGGGCCTTAACAGGTAATAACCTATTTTCAATGAGGAGTTGTTATGATACGCTTAATGATGTTAGAATCAAATATCCTTTACACAAGAATATCTAGAAACCTAAATTTTTTGTAAAAGTGAAACTATTTGTATGAATGGCAATCTAGGATAAGATTTTTTTCAAGGAAAATCTAATGAAAAAGAGATGGTTGGGACAACTTACATGTCCTTCGTGTGATTTTAGTTGTAAATCGACTAAACATTTATTACTTACTTGTCCTTCTACAATGCAAATATAGTTTTTTTTTTCTGTCCAACATTGTAATCTTATATAATACCAACCTTTACAACATTTTCTCCTTGAATAAATTTGTAAAATATTTTATTAATAAAATTTTGTGGAATCTTTTGATTTTTGCTATTTTTTGAGTAATTTGAAAAGAAAGAAATAATAAGATGTTTAGACTGAATTTTAGAGTACCTAAGCATATTATTGTTGATATTATTGCACTAATCATTTTTTAGGAAGAAAACTATATTTCAGGAAATCCTAGTATTGAATTCAACTGATCTTTAAAAAATATGCAGCAAGCCTAGAACTCGAACTAGGCCACTCTTACAGCCCAAACCATTGCTTCAACGATTGGAGTTCCTATGCCTGACTTAGGCACGTCAGTTGTTGGGATCCCTACATCAGAAGAAGTCTCATATAATTTCTTCCAAGTTGGAGATGGTAATGGAAATTAAGGACTTCTATAAACAATTATATTTGACCTGTAATATTTTGAACTTTACTTCGGATCCGTAAAATTTTAATACGATCTTATACAGTTATACCCGTGAGTGATTTCATAGTGAAGTCATATCTAATATTTTACCCATCTATTTCAAGAAAAAAAAAAAAAAACCCACGTCAGCGATCCTTACCAAACAAAAACAACCCCTCCCACCTGTCGATCTACGATCCAACCGCCAGCCAACCACCTCCCTCGGATCAGACCCTCCCAAAGTCTTAAAATCCAAATCCCCCGCCTCTATTCTCCCCAACACAACCCCACTATAAACTCCCCGCCTTCCCGCAAGCCCTCGTCATCACATTCTTCAATTGTTTTTTTAGTCCTTCTTAACGTCATCTGTTCATAGTCATGTCGGGGCGTGGGAAGGGAGGCAAGGGGCTGGGGAAGGGCGGGGCTAAGAGGCACAGGAAGGTCCTACGGGACAACATCCAAGGCATCACCAAGCCGGCTATCCGCCGCCTCGCCCGTCGTGGGGGAGTCAAACGCATAAGCGGCCTTATTTATGAGGAGACGCGTGGGGTGCTGAAGATTTTCCTCGAGAATGTCATCCGTGATGCGGTGACCTACACTGAGCATGCCAGAAGGAAGACCGTGACCGCCATGGATGTCGTCTATGCGCTCAAGAGGCAGGGGAGGACTCTCTATGGCTTCGGTGGTTAGAAGAGGAACTTTCTTCTTAATGGGTTGTTGTTGTTTCTTTGTATATTCTTGTAGTCACTTCTCTTTTTTGGGAAGTAGTGTTGATGTAGCTGTTCGGGAACTTTACAGTTGAAAAGGAATGGTAGCCTGCTTCTTTTTCCCATAAGATCTGCTTTCTGTCTTACTAACATACTGATGGTTTGGCTCTCTCTAGTTATATTTTGAGTTCATTATTTGAAGGCAGATTGGATTTGTGGAGTTTGAATGAAATTGTAGCTAACTTCGAAAAACCTTGATGCTTACTGGATTTCAGGTAGTTTATTGAGATTATGCTAGTGGCGAACATAAGATGGGGGTTTAAATAGTGATGGTAATAGAGGTTAAATTTTGTCAAGATCCTAGAACAAATCGATCGATGAAATGAACCAAGTTTGTTTTTACTAGTGTATGTGCCCATGTTATGTTTGTGCAAGTTCATTTTGGACAGGTTTAAAGGTTCCTGCAGGTGCTCACAGTGACTTTTTATGCACCAATGTTTTTAATTTTTAAAAATAAAATTTAATTATATAATTAGTTAACTTATATAATCTCCTATGTATTAAAAGTTTTACCTTAATTAGAGTCATCTTTATCGTTAATTTTTAATTTAAAATTTAATGATTAAAATTTAACAAAACTTATTGAATTTTGTAAGTTTTAAATCAAGGATTAATAATTGTTTGATATAAAAAAAAATTATTTATAAATATATAATAAATATATTTATTTTTTATTTTATAAATTTATTTAAAAAAAAATAACATGCCTACAATCAAATTTCAAGAGTGAATTGTAATTTAATACTTTTGAATATGTTTTTATATATTTATTTACTAGGAACTTCACTCCCTTTTGAATAATACTTTTAATTTAATTGCATGTGTACGTGGAGGTCTTAAAAAAGGTTGGGTTGGGTTGGTCAAGTCGGAGTTGGAATGGACTGACTTGTTTAATCAAAATTCAAGAATCCAACTGGCCCAGCTTGTGAAAGGGTTTGGCTAAGAAGAGGACTCGAGCTAGTGTAGTCTCTCGTCCTTATTTGAATCGGGATACGTGGGTTTAGATTGGACTTGGATCTTTTAAATAAAAAATTAAAATATAATATTATTCTTAGTAAATAGGACTGTAAATGGGTTAGATTGGGTCAGGTTAGAGGTCTACCTTAATCTTAATCCGTCTTTTCTTAACGGATAATGGATCGGGTTAAAATATCTGTCTTACAAAATTCTAGTCGCTATTCTACCTACTACTTATTAGAATAACGTACGATGAATAGAATTAATGGGTGAAACGGATGACTTTTTTATATTGTTAACAATTATCAATTTTTTGTTCTTATTTATTAAGCAAGTGTCAACGCAACCCATTGCCATCCTAAACTGCTATTTTGCCATTGTATGGTGCTTTCTTATTGTTTTTTCACTAGTTACAATTTTTTTAATTTTCTTTTCCAAATACAAAAATGCTAATGCTGGAAAGTTCCCTACAACTTGCTACACTAGAGAATAAGTTGGTGGTTCATTTTACGTTATGAAGGACATACTTCAGAAGTTGGAATATGAATCAAAAAATTCATTTATGAAAAAGCAAGAGGAAATCACGTTTGGGAAATTAGGGCAACATATTGACAACAATATCAATGTAAAGAAATAAGATCTAAACTCTTTCACATCTAAAAACTCCATTTCTCTGGAAGAGGACCACACCTGAGCGGTTTTGTCGTGGGGAGAGAGTCGCCTGCCGCTTGCCGATGCTGTCTGGAGAGAGTCGCTCGTCACGAGGAGAGACTCGGACTGTCGATGCTACCGCTTGCCCGTCGTGGGGAGAGACTAGGACTACCGGTGCTGTCACTTGCTCGTCGCGGGGAGAGTCGCCCGTCGCAGGGAGAGACTCAGGCATCGCCCGTCGCAGGGAAAGAGTCGCCCGCCGCTTGCTGGTGCTATCTATAGAGAGTCGCCTGTCGCGGGGAGAGACTCTGAGTCTCTTTGGTTAGGGTTCACAGTGATCGGGGGGTCGGGGGATGGGGGTGTCGACTGTGATTTGTGGTGAAATAAAATGTTAGGGTTAAAATGTTAGTATTATATATACTTATATACTTATTTATTTATATTTGTATTTATATTTTATGTTAAAATGTTAGGGTTTAGGTAAATTTACTTAGTTACCCCCAAGCTAATGGATTAACGGGTTACCCGCATTATGCTACCTAAACCCTGACCCATTAAATTTATGGATTAGCGGGTGATGGGTTAACGGGTCAACGGGTATACAAAAGCTCTACTCTAATCCGTTCTTAACGGGTCGGATTAACTCAGGTTAACGGATTATACCCGACTCATTTACAGCCCTATTAGTAAATATTATTTAATTAACAAAATTTAGATTTTATTAAAAAAATATATCATTAAAATTAGATAAATGACTATGCAATGTATATAATAGTACAAAATAATATATATAATTAACAAATCAAGGTTTTATTAACAATAAATCATTAAAGTTATATTAATAATTATAAAAAAATATATAAGATACGTAAAAGACAAATAATGTTAGATCGAGCCAATCTTGATTGGGTTTAGCACGAGTCTAGCAAGCTCGGACTTGTGCATGGATACTTAGGCCTAACCAATCCTATATAGCATACATGGGTTAGGTTGTGCTCAGATGCATGTAGAGTGGAATCCAGGTCGGGCTGGGTCGGGCCTTGCCCAAAAACAAAAGGCCCAACACGGCCCATGGCTTGTTGGTGGGCCAGGCCAGGTCGGCCCACAGCTCATGGTGTTGGTTTGTTTGTTTGTTTTTTTAAATTTCCGAGCCGACCCGGTCCAGCCCGACCTAGTTTAATTACGGGCCAAAATGGATCTACTTTATGGGCCTAAGCGGGCCTAGCATGTAGGCCCGGCAAGCACCGACGGCCCACAACGGGCTTGCCCCAGTCCGGTCCATTTCTGGGATACATGGGCTTGGACTGTGTTGGGCCCGGGTCGGGCTAATTTCCATGTCTAAATGCATGGCAAGATGGGCCTGTTGTTCGATCTTTTTTACACCTTTATGTGCAGGTTCGTTTTGAATAATAGTTGTATTTAAAAATTTGTAATTTTTGTTATATCAAAATTAGGATTTCAAATCAAGAGGTCTTTTTTATTATTTGTCATAATGTTTCTAACTTTAACAATTGTTTTTTCCCTTTATTTACATGTTTTCTTACTTCTCCCAATTCCACCCTATTCTAGTAGACCTAGACAACAAGGTCCTCTAGCATGGTGTCTTCAACAAGGATTCATTTGATATTGATTATTAGAACCAATTTTTGAAAAAAAGAATTATTCTTAAAATGTTGAATGAAACATTTTTTTTTTATGTTAGATTATATCAATAAGTTAGCTTCTTATTTGTGCATAAAAAATTTCATTAACGTAGATTTTAAAAACTTGTGGAGAGTAATTTTTTCAAAAATATTGTTTATAGACATTGTAGGCACCTCAATTTTGAGATTATTTATAAACGAATTCCTTCAAAAGAGCTTGCTTCAACTACGATGAGGCACTTAGAACCACAAACCTTTTTAACATCCCAAACCCATCTAATATCATAAATCCATTCAAAACTACCAACCTTAAACACCTAGAACTCATTTGGTGGTCAAACATTCAAGAAGCAAGTCTAAGATCTAACAAAAAGGCCCTACAGTAGGCTAGGTGTGACTCATCGACACATATCATCATCTCATATTATTGGCGCGAAAACTTGGCGTACAATGCCCTATATTAGTTGTTGCTGTTGAAGGTTTGAGTTGTCCATTCACTCATTAGACATCCATTCCTTGCTTTATATTGGTCGTCTTGGATCTAGATGTGTGCCTTGACCATCATGCTCCTCATCCTAGATTTAAAACTCAATCAAATCCCATTATATTACATCTAATCCACTCATTTCAATTTTTGTTATACATCAATGACCTCCATGCATGCAAACCGCCTATATATTCACCTCCACCTTGTCTATGACAAGGTTGCCGTTGGAAGCCAACCCCTTGTCAAAGGAAGCTTACTTCCTAGTTGTTCCCTTCCACCTTCGGCAACTGCATTGCACTCTCCACCTCTGGCACACATCCATGGCCAAAACACGACACATTCACCACTTTCCAAGCCTCCCAAGTCGAGCCCAACCACAGTACTGCATAGCAACCATAATCGAGCCACCTCTGCCTCCATTTCGTCTTGAGCACCGACAACCAGGAGAAGCGACTCTGAAAGCCATCGTCACCGAAAGGGACAACCCACACGTCGATGCTAGTAACGCATTCTTGAGCATAATTATCATTCCCTCTAGCTTTGTATTGCATAATCGAGACTTAATTACCTGCATTTTATCTGGTTTTTTCCTTGGTCTGCATCTCCTCTATTTTTGCTCGTGGTGTTGGATTCGTTGATACTGTGTGAGGCCAACTGTCATTAAACACGGGGCATGACCCATCTCCACGTGAGTATTCTCCTCCCAACTCTCTCCCGATGCTCTAGACGTGTTCTTGGCCTTGGAATCGCCGTGTTTCGACCAATGGTTCACTGGTGGTGAGAAAACACGATGTTACATGGGATGTGGTGTTGGGTTGTGTGATACACTTCCATTTCGATTTTGATTACATCGCATTGTGTTTTCCATTGTTTGGAGCATCTCTACTACATGCTTGTAAGCTCTTACAATCGATTTGGCCTTTCTTTTCATTGAATCTGAACAATGAAGCTTGCTGTTTGAAATTGCAGAGCCTAGGGTGCAATCCACTAGCACACATACCTAGTGCACATAATCTGTGCATAGATTTGGCACAATTTACTAACACGAATCCCCTAGGTTCAGTACAAATTGTGTGGTAGAGCATGTTTATGTTGTTTTCTTCATGACCCTAATTTCTAACATCCAGATCTATCTTCTCTGCAGGTTTCACTTGCATTCCATAGCATCAAGCATCATAACATCTAGCAAGCATTAAGGAGCACTCATTCACGAGGCATCACATATTTTTTTTTTGAAAGAGTAAGGAGGGAGACCCTCGAAAATATATTTAAAAAACAAAAATTACAAGAACGAGATGGGCCTCAAGAGAGAACCCAACCCAAACCAGCATAACCCAAAAAGCATGCTAGCAGGCCAGTACAAAAACCAAACCCATGGGCATTACAATCCCATCGACAAAGCCCCAACACAAAAACTGAAAAAGCCCATACCAAAAAACCTAGTGCAGCCCACAAAAAAGAGCAGCGGTATAGTACAATCGCAGCAAAACAGGGCACCAAGTCGTGCCAACACATGAAAACCCCGCACAGTGCCATGCAAGCACGAAGAGC